>JAOXJP010228756.1:0-11066 GCA_025762735.1 Platanus orientalis | reverse complement strand
AATCCCCATATTCATCTTTCTTTACATCCTTCTTTGCTATTTCACATTCCCATCTATTTTCTCATTTTTATTTCTTTATTTTTCCTCTTCTTTTTATTAAATTCTTGAAATATGAAAAAATTTCCAACAATATGTATTTTTCTAATTTCTTTATAGTTAATCCATAAAAATTCAATTCCTTTTAAAATTAATCTTCCTATAACCCAACAACCACATCTACATAATTTTCCAAAAATTCCAACACTAGATTCCAGGTTTCTTCAATTTTTCCCAACTTATTAAACCCTAAACCCATCTTATTCAGCCGTACACCCATACCTACCATTTTCTTTTAATTTTCTTTTAAAAACAAAAATAAATCATAAAACAAGGGGGGCGGCTGCATGTCCCATGGTGTCCCCTTGATTTTAGGGTTCCAAAATTAAAAACCTAATTTCTTGGGATTTTCAGCCCTCTTTTACTTTTCCTTATTTTCTTCTTGACTTCTCTTCAATCTTCTTTAATTATTTGATTCTAATTGCATCTTTAATCCTTCTTGTGTTAATTACTTATTTTGCTCAATTTCTTGAAAGATTTAGGTTTCTTGAATTCTTTCTTTAATTTTACACCATTCTTTAAAAATTCAAGAACCTATCTTTAGGCTTTTATCTTGTTTGATTAGTGAAGGAATATTGTTTTCCTTGATATCCCACATCAGCTACAAACCGTGTGACACCCCAATTGATACCATGCTCCCACTACAAACCACAGGCTAAGGGAAGATGCAGGTACAAGGTTGATTGATGTAGAAAGATATCAAGGATTAGTGGGGAAACTAATCTATCTCTCATAAGACCTAACATTGTGTAAGTTGTTTGAGTTATAAGTCAATTTATCCACGCTCCCACTACTGTTCATTTAGAGTCTGCATACCAAATCATTCATTATCTAAAAAAGAATCCAGGTTAGGGCCCTTTATAAATAAAAGAGAAGACCTTTGAGTGGAAACCTATTCAAATGCAAACTGGGTTGGATCAGTATCGAATAAAAGGTTCACATCAAGTTACTGCACATTTGTTGGTGGAAACTTGATACATGGAGAAGCAAAAAACAACCAACAATGGCAAGATCAAGTGCAGAAGTGTACTTCATGTCCACGGCTATGGGATCAGTGAATTTCTATGGGTTAGAGAGTTTTTAAATGAGTTAAGTTTCCCTATTAGCGGCCAAATGTCCTTAACTATGGTAACAAGGCAACAATCAGCATTGCCCAATGCCCACTACCCGGTACAACATTGTAGAACCAAGCATGTGGAGGTGGACCATCACTTTATCAAAGATCACAAGAAGTTGGGAAATATTTGTACACCCTTTGTTAAGACGAATGATCAGATTGTTGATATATTAACCAAAAGATTAACCAGTACTCAATTTTCCTCCATTATTAACAAACTAGGAATGTGGTTGGAGATCATATATAGTAGTAGATAGTAGTATTCCTATTATGGGCCATGGTTGTAATTATCTCATGTTAGGGGGTTTCTTGTTGAGATACATTACAAGGGTAGTAATTTCTGATGTATTCTATACATGTATATGTATGGTATACCATCTCTCTATTTTATTTTATTTCTTTTGATAAATAACTTGTATAGAGAGGATTACTCTTTAATACGATTCCCCCATTCTAGAGTAAATCCCTCTCCCTCTCATCTCTTCTCTATTTCTTCTCATTCGTTATCTAATCTTCTTGCAAGTGTACGGAATCCACCTTTCATATTGGTATCAGAGCCACACAAGATCATCGAAGAAATCTGAAAATGAAGAAGGGCCAAACACAGGGTTGACGTCAGTCGTACGGACGCTGACATCAGCCAGGCCGTACAGGTTTCAGGCCAGGTTAAAGCCATGGACTGGTGTATATTTTTTTATTGACAAGTATTATGGTGATTTTTCTCGAATTTTTTGAAGCCTAAAACTATCTTTTAAGCCATTTTTCTGTCGGGCGGAAATCTCCTCAAATCTGACGAAAATCATCGATCTAATCAAATATGGAGCTATTTGTCTTGAATGCTACAAGAGGAGTGGTCGTTTTTGCCTTCGCTTTCATCCACAACCTGTTCCACTTGATATATTGGAGTTTTAAGAGATATACAACAGATCTCATCGAACACAAGGGACGCCTTCCTCCCTTTGTTAGTCGTTACAAGCTTAAGCATGTGTATAGATGCCTTACAACCTTCAAACCGTACCATTGAAGAACCCTAGCTATCGGCAAGGGTTTTCTACGACCTTACACATGTTGGCAATGCTCTTTGTGACCAAATTAGATACCATGTGACAGAATCTTGTGTCCCCTTGTGTGTCGACCTCTCTTATCTACTCTAGGCATTGTATTGCATCTAACCAAAATTAAGGCAATGTTCCCTGTGTGACCAAAGTGGACACTATGTGCCTGAATCTCGTGTGCCCTCGCGTCTCTTTGTGTGCCAACTCCTCTGATATCAGAAGTTAGTATGTGTGGTGTCCCTAACAGTGATTAGGGTGTATTTGGTTTGTATCCACAAGTTGTTGAGGTGACGTTAACCTATAGTGTGTTAATGCTGGGAGCTATTTACTACATTTATATGTTGTGTAACCGGGGTGCATTAATCATGTGTGGATTGTTGGCGGTTGCTCCTAGATTAAATCATGTCTGAAGAACTTCAAAAGACCTACCAAACATCTGGGGAATTAAACAAGAGTAACTTGGGAAGCTCCCATGTTGCTGGAGATTCCCCTCACGTCCAGATCACTACTATGAAACTTGATGGCACGAATTATCTTACTTGGTCCAAATCTGTTCTCATTTACATTCAAGGTAAAGACAAAGAGGACTATTTGACAGGTGAAATAGAAGTTCCTCCCAAAGGTGATCCAAAGTATCGAAAGCAGATGACAGAAAATGCTATGGTTATGGGCTGGTTGTTGAGCTCTATGAAACCAGAAATAAGTGACCACTATATATTCTTAGACACGACTCATCAGATTTGGGAATCTCTATCTCAGGCTATTTCACAGATTGGACATGCATGAAAGGTATATGATCTACGACAAAGGATTGCATACCTTAAACAAGGGGATCAATGATGACAATAAATTAACCAACTCTCCCAAAACCTTAAGGTGTTAGGTTATACACAAATTAATATACTTCAACACCCCCCTCAAGAAGAACATTATTCTCTCCTAGGAACACACTAGGGGAGCTAGGCACGGGTCCACACAACATGTACACACGCACACAACACTACATCCAGGAAAATACTTCCACTGGGATTTGAACTCATGGCCAAGCCTGCTCTGATACCATGTTGACAATAAATTAACCAACTCTCCCAAAACCTTAAAGTGTTAGGAGATACACAAATTAATATACTTCAACAATCAACCCCTAGCCATCTACTATACTTCTCTGAAAAAGTTGTGAGAGGAACTAGATCATACCTCTTTCCGCCATGCCTGTACGAGGACGTTTTAATATACAAGAAACATGTTGAGGAGAACATTGAATTTGTAGCTAGATTAAGTCCTAAATATGAGCATATCATAGCCCAGATCCTAAATATGAACCTCTCATCGTTAAATGAAGTGTATGCACATGTTCATAGAGAAGGACGACGAGGAGGGTTGAATCTGTCATCTGCAATAGAAAAATCAACATTTGTCTCCTCTAGTTGAGGAAGCAAAAGGGTTTCCTCTTTGCGAGGTCGTGGTGGTCATTTCAGTGCTTCCTTGGATGATTAGGATCGCCTTAAGTGTGAACTTTGTGGAGATCCAGATATACTAAGGACCAGTGTTGGGATTTGCATAGACGCCCACAAGATCGTCCTCATGGCAACCATAGCAAGGTAAAGGCGGTGGCAGATTTGGAGGCAATCGATCCAATGCGCACTCAGTATTCCACAACTTCAAAACCTGCAACCACTCCTCTTGCCTCATTATCAGATGGCCATCTATCTAGGGAGGGAATTGAGGCACTCCGTTAGTTTGTTTCTCAGTTTGATACTTCTTCAACAACTCCTACCTCATCGTTTGCAGCTTCAGATTCAGGTACATTTACATCAGCCTTATCCACGTCTGGTTCCACATCTCAAGACTCCTGGGTCATTAATTCAGAATCCTCCCACCAGATGAATGGCATGTCCTCCCTCTTCAAATTTTATCATGTCAGTTTTAAGAAAGACAAAGTCCGCATTGCAGATGGTTCCTATTCATCTATTGTCGAGCATGGTGACATACCTGTTACTTCTGCTTTATTGTTGTCTTATGTTCTTTATATACCTAATTTTAACTTAAACCTGTTATCCATTAGTCATCTCACCAAGAGTCTTAAGTACAATGTTATTTTATTCCTTTCTTATTGTTTGTTTCAAGATTTGAAGACAAAGACGACTATTGGTATAGGGCATGATAAAGATGGTCTCTATCTTCTGGATTCTACCTCTTAGTCATCAATCACATCTCAAGCAATAAAGGATGTCTCTCCTAATATTATAGATGAGTTGTTCCAATGGCATCATCGTCTTGGTCACCCATCTTTTTCTTTGTTAGGGAAACTTTTTTTCCAAATTTCAATATGTTTCAAATAATTTTCATTGTGAGTCTAATCAGTTAGCAAAACACTGTCATTCAGTTTATCTATTAAGTATTAATACAAGTTTGTCTTCATTTTCCATTGTTCATTTTGATGTGGGGGGGTCTTGCCCAGTTACTTCTTTGTCTGGTTTTTGCTACTTTGTTACCTTTGTAAAGGATTACTCCTATGTCACATGGATATACATGTTAAAGAATAAAAGTGATGTGTGTACTGTATTTAAATCGTTTTATAACATGATTTATACATAGCTTGGCACCAAACTTCGCATTCTTCAATCAAACAATAGGGGAGAGTATCTCTCCAATTGTCTTTCTTCATTCTTTGTCAAGTCTGGGATTGTCCACCAGACCACTTGTCCGGACACTCCTGAAAAAAATGGGAGCGTAAAAATCGACACTTACTTGAGATTGCTCATGCACTCATGTTTATAAAGAATGTGTGCCTAAGACCTTTTGGTCCGATGCCATTCAAATAGCCGCCTACCTCATGAATAGGATGCCCTCATATGTTCTCTCTTTTAAATCTCTAATTGAAGTTCTATCACTGGGAACCCCTTTGCTCTCTTTTCCCCTATAAACATTTGGGTGTATTTGTTATGTGCACATATCAAAATTTGATCGCACCAAGCTTGACCTAAAAGCACTTAAGTGTCTTTCTGAGTTATGGTGCTGATCAAAAAGAGTAATAAGTGTTTTCACCCACTTACCCGCCAGAAGTTTGTTTTTCGGGATGCAATATTCTTTGAATCTATTCCCTTCTTTTCTTCAAGTAAGACATCTTGTTAGGGGGAGAGTTCAAGTGAAGAGTTGACTTCTTCTACAATTTCACTCCTTATTCCAGTTCTTTCATTCCACTTTGATAATAATGGTGTTAGTAGAAAAGGGGAGATTGAACTTAAAGTATACACTCGAAGAAAGAAGCAAGGTAACTCAGATCAGCAAGAGGAAAAAGGAGTTGAAGAACATCAAGAAGGGGATCCCAATTAACAAAGTGATCAGAATCCTCTTGTACCCATTCAAGATTCTTCTTTGGATTCAATTCTGAAACAGGTAACACGCCTCTTCCTTCTAAGGTGGATGATTCTAACATACCTGTTGCTCTCCAAAAAGGTGTTAGATCATTAACCTAAAATCCCATATCAAATTGTCTCTTATTATGCTTTATCTTCTTCCTTTCGAAACTACATTGTTTTCTGGTCTTCAGTCACCATTCCTCGCAGAATATTAGAAGCTTTTAGCACAGCCTTAATGGCGAATGGCTATGGAGGAAGACATGAAAGCTCTAGAAAAGAACTTGGCATGGGAGTTGGTTGACCTCTCAATAGGAAAGATGATAGTTGGATGTAAGTGGGTATTTACTATGAAGCATAAACTTGACGAGTCAGTTGACAGATACAAAGCATGTCTAGTTGCAAAAGGATATACACAGGCATTTGGTATTGATTACCAAGAGACCTTTACTCCCGTGGCAAAGATGGCTTATGTTCATGTCCTAATCTCACTTGCTACAAATCAATGATGGCCTATATTCCAATTAGATGTGAAGAATGTTTTTTTTACATGAAGACCTAGAAGAAGAGGTATACATGGATACACCACCAGGATTTCAAATGCCAAGTGCGAAGGGTAAAGTGTGTAGGCTGAAAAATGCACTTTATAGCCTACAACAGTCGCCAAGAGCATGGTTTCAAAGATTTCAGGCAGCAATGATTACAAATGAGTATAAACAATGTCAGGTTGATCATACATTGTTTGTAAAAAGATTGGATAGGAAGGTTAAGGCTCTCATTGTGTACGTGGATGATATTGTGGTCACTGGAAATGATGAAGTGGAGATGGCACAACTTAAAAAAGCAACTTAGCAAGGGAGTTTGAAATCAAGGATTTGGGCTTCCTCAAATATTTTTTGGTGATTAAACTGAAAGGTCTAGACAAGGAATTTTTATCGGTCAAAGAAAATATGGTTTTGATCTACTGAAGAACTCAGGAATGATGGGATGTAAACCATGTGCTACACCCATTGAAGTAAATCATAGATTAAAAGAGGATACAAGGAAAGGTTGATTGATGCGAGTAGATATCAGCGACTTGTTGGGCGTCTCATCTACTTATCCCTAACCAGAGCTGACATAGCTTATGCAGTGAGGGTGATTAGTCAGTTTATGTAAGCTTCCATTCAAACGCACATGGAAGATGCATACAGAGTTCTGAAAAATCTAAAGGACCGCCCAGAAAAGGAATTATGTATAAGTATAATCATCAGAGAGTTGTTGCGCATATTTAGATGCAAATTGGGTCGGTTCCTTATCAACCTCTGTATATTGTTCCTTTGTTTAGGGCGATCTTGCTACATGGCACAACAAGAAACAATCATTGGTTGCGAGGTCCAGTGCTGAAGCAGAATTCCGTTCTATGGCTAATGGAATTTGTGAACTCTTATGGTTGAAGAAGTTACTCGATGAATTAGGATTTTCTATGAAGGGTCTAATGAATCTCTTTTGTGATAATAAGGCAGCCATTAGCATTGCAAATGACTCAGTACAACATGATAGAACAAAGTATGTGGAGATTGATCGACACTTTATCAAGGACCATATTAAGTCTGGGTGTAGTTGCATTCCTTTTGGTCAGACAAAGTATCAACTTGAAGACATCTTCACAAAATGGATTAAGTAGTATTCATTTTTCATATATTGTAGACAAGCTAAGAATGATAGATATTTATTCACCAGCTTGAAGGGAGTGTTGAAATACATTACATGAAGGGTAGTATTGTCTGTTGTATTCCACACATGTATATGTATAGTCTACCATATACTATGGTATACCATCTCTCTGTTTTAATACAAATAACTCGTATAGATAGGATTACTCTCTGAAATGCCTATATAGTTATCCTAGAGGGGGTGAATAGGATATAAAAATTATTTTACCCTTTTTTGGCAATGTTGGGATTGATTTTAATCTTCTTAAGATAAGTTCAAGTGTGTGTGTGCAACAATGTGCTTACTCAAGTATTTAAACAAACATGTAATGAACAATATTAGATATGAGCACAAATAGAGAGACAAACAATTACACACTCAATCTACAACACAAGATTTATACTAGTTCGGCACGAAGGCCTACTACGTCTACTCTTCTAAAGCTCACTACCGAGCTTAGGTATATTTCATTTAGATTGTCACATCCAACCTAGGTCAACATAAAAAACCTAACTACTTGCTCACAAGCAAGCTACACAACAACACTCGGTGTCTTCGGCGAGTGTGCACTACTTCCGGTGTCTACGGCGGAAGCAAAATAAAGGATGATGAATGAATATGCAAATGAATAGCAAATATTATTACTAAGTTAGTTGATGTTGTTGTTCTTATCACATGTGGGTGTGCTCCTTGTTTACTTGGTTTGCCTTATACACCCATTTCTTCTTCAAGTTATGGTACTAAAGCTTCTCAAGCTAGGCCAACCACAAAGGGGTTTTCTTTAGGGATAACCAAAACCACACCTGTCAAATAGATGCTAGCTAATATGAGCTGAGAGAACCAAGAGAGATTTTCTTGATGAACTTTCAAGCTTGCAACTCAAGTAATGGAGGAATAGGTTTCTGACTCTTAGAGGCTTTTTTTTTTAGCAAAACAAATAACACTTTCTTAAATGCTTGAAGATTGTTTACCCTAATGAGAAATATTTCCTTTTATAGAGGGTGAAAAAGTCTCACAATCATTAGATTGGAATCTTTTCAAACGGGTAAAGAAAACTAGTTATTCATTCAAAACGGGAAAAATGGCGGATTGCCAAACTCCAGATCCGTGATCGATCATGGAGAAGGGGCCTAGTCCTCGGGAGGTCAAAAACTTTGAGTGTGATCAATCATGGGGTTTATGATCGATTACACATTGTGAATTCTGTATGTACACCACTATGTACACCTTGGAGAGTTCCATATCCACTTGGGATTAATTTGGGGCATTCAACCATGTGTGTGGACATGCCTAGGGTCATACTACATGATCCCAATGAAGCTATATGCATGCCTTTACCTTCTTAGAAGTTGTAATCTGGCTTGAGTCTTGGTCTTCAAGGTTTAACTTGTTGGAGCTTCTTCTACACCTTTACCCATGGATTTAACAAATGATGCCTTTGCATTAGCAATCTCACCCTTTGTTAATTCCATGGCAAAAACCATATTCTTGGCCGTTGCCATTTGGCACACTTGCCCATTCTCCCAAATTACATCAATAAGCACAAATGCCTTCACCCAATATACAATATAAGGGCTGATTTGCCCAAACCCCCCAAAATACATGTCAATCGCCTCCAATACAAGATACATAAAAATAAAATTATATTCAACACTTGATTATCTTGATTTGCTTACTAACACCTGCACACATAAACACATATAACTTCCTCAAGCTATATATGAAATATATAATATAGAAACATGTAAAAGTGTGCATATGAGCAACCATGACATACCAATGCAATATGAATGTGTTCATTTTTAATTTTAGTATTGGCAAATGCAATATGAATGTGTTCATTTTTAATTTTAGTATTGGCAAATATATATATATATATATATATATATATATAGACAATATTTGAAAATTCCTCCAATTTTGTATGCTCCCCCATAAAGCATTTAAGATTTTTGAGTTTTTACCCTGGCATAGGTAACACTTCTTTCTATACTTTCTCCCCCATAAGTATAGAACCCTACATCCTTATACTCCCTCCATGAGTATAAAATCTATGTTGTGCTCCCCCATACTTTATGGCAATACTCCCTCATAAGCCATAGTTCTCTCCTCACATGGTCAATGCCAAGATGCATGCCCAAATGTTCCCAATGTTTTCTCCTCCTTTTTGTCATGTAATTGGCAAAGTCTAGCAAAAATTCGAAGACCAAATGAAATATAGTAATTGAGACACAAGGCTAGACATAAATAAAAGGTATTTCATTGATGAGAGTCGAGTAATTACATCAAAGATAGGAAATTCTAAGTTCAAATGACCCATAGCCAATATAACAGATAACTAAAAAAAATAACTCTCATATGGAGAAACAAAACAGGCACCACAAAAAAAAACAAGGAAGGTAATCATCTCCCTCTTGATACTCTGAGCCCTCAGGCTCAACTCTCTCTGCATGACCCTCCACATCATCAGCTAGATCTCCTACCCCATGATCTCCTACAGACTCATCATCTCCCTCCTTATCTCCCGTGCCCTGAGCTACACCATCCTCCTCAGACTCCTCAATAAACTCCTTAGGGGGATAATCGGTTGTGCTATCACAAGATGATTCAAGGACCAATGGGTCCTCTAGAGTCAAGATTTTGGCTGCTTCCAACTTTAGTTGTCGTTGTTCCTCTTCTGGTTGTGAATAACCCTAGCAAGTTTCCTAAGTACTGTGTGTAGTAGAGACATCATGGTGGCTTTGGTAGAGGTCATTGCAAGCCCTGGCCGGATTCATCTTAACCTCCTTCTTCCTCGGGTCGATGACATCCTCTACCAGGTGCATCCTCTTTAAACTCCCAATAGTGAAGGAAGGATTGGGATGCTTCATAGGAGCAGGCACATGAAAAGGCACTTTGTGTGCCGCGACGAGTTTGGTGATAAGTACGGGAAAGGGAATACTTCCTGTGGAGTGTTTGGCCTTGGTAGTCTTCAGAATCACATAACAGATGACTACAGGGAGATCGATCTTAGGCCCCTCAATGATGTTGTCTATGAGGTAGGTCGTCTGGAGGGTGAGATCATTCCGGTGGGTCATCAGAATGAGATTATAGGAGAACACACGCCCATAAAATTTAACTAAGGGCTTATAAAATCGGTGAGGGAGCTTCGTGCCCTAATTGATGTGATGGATACATAGATGGTTAGTCATCTCGGTCTTCTCTGCCTAAGTGAGCTTGGCAGGAAATAGTATCCCTTTGGCTTTTTGTGGAATTTGGAGAAGCTTGGCAATGTAGTTGGGATTCATAGTGATCGGGCAACTATAGACTGTGAGTAGGAGTTGTCTTGGTTGTTCTCTCCAAACACGTTGGAGTAGAAAATTTAGACCTCCTCATCTTGGATGGGTCCCTAGAGATTGAAGTAGGGTAGCCACCCACGAGCACGCATCTTCTCATACACCTCCAAGGTGCGAAGCACCTCAGGTCCATATTCCGTTCCACAATGAACTGGTGTTTTGAGAAAATAGTCTCGAAGGATTCCAATGCCTTTATATTATGGAATAAAGAGAGACCACTCTCCTTGTGGCCTTTTGTTGTTGTGGACATCGGCGTTCGGGAGGGGTTCGAATGCCCCGGCCAGCCCGTGGTTTCTGGGTCCACTCTTCGGGGCTTGAGAGGTTGCCAACCCTTTTACAAGAGGGTTAGGCTTTTCTTGGAGTCGCCACCAACTCGGGGTTAACCGATGGAGTTGGACATCAGTTCTCC
>JAOXJP010228755.1:0-11067 GCA_025762735.1 Platanus orientalis | reverse complement strand
AGATCAATTAATGAATGGTTTTGATTGTGGTTCTAATTCAATCAAAATGACAAAAGAATCACAAAAAAAAAGAGATTATAATAATAATAACAATCTAAAGAGCTTGAAGAGTTCGTATGAGATTTGTTTTTCGCTTCTTCTTCGCAATCATGATTGGTCTCCTCTTTTTTAGAAGACTCTTCAATGTTCATAATTTTCGTCATTAGAAACAACTTAACGTACTAAAATTTAGTTGTTGGAACCACCTCTTTATTCTCATTGATTGGCTTTCCAAAACTCTACAAGTGCCAACATACTAATCAATTTAAAATAGAAAGTAATTAAATTCATATTTAATAATAAAAATAAGTGTAACAAGAGACGTGGTCACTTTCATAACAAAAACGGAAAAAAGAAACACAATGTATCTCTTGTGATAAAACTAGTAACGACAATCACTAATAAATATATAAATAAAATGAAAAAAATTCATATGAAAAGATTCGTATTTTGATTCTTACCCATAATACACAACAACATGTCAATTTAATCTCAGTACACATATTGAGAGTAGACGTCCCAGTCATTGATATAGGCTCATCATAACCTTAAAAAATTAAAATTCAGAATCATCAACACAAGAAAGCAGATAAGATGCCATGTGGTAGGTCCCATAATCTGGTGCTGTGAAACTCATAAAAAAAGAGACGATTGATATAAAAAATAAGTATGCTCATGGCCACGCACACCAGCTCAGGAACTCGATATCTTAGCACTGGATCAAAGAAAACCTTGGCACTGCCTCAGCTCACAGGGCATAGATTTACCATGGATCTACAAATATTCACTCATTACTATCTGTCGATAGGTTCTGGGGTATTAATAAATATAGAAAGATGTTCTGTCCAGGATTTGGTGTCTAAGATGGTGTCAGGACATCATGGCCGTCTTATGAAATAAAATGCATATTCCATTTTAAAAAAATGGAGAATGATTGTCTGTTTTGAGACAGGCCTCCATTATCATGCATTGATTGACACATCATGTACTTTTGATTTTGACGTCTTTTATTGACCACCTACTTTTTCAACTGAACACTTTTTTGGACCCTTTTGCCCTCCAAAAGGATACATGTCTGTTTGTGATTCACCATATACACTACAGAGGCATTTTTATCATAGAGCATTTGCCTCGCCCCTGGTCCCAATCTTCTACTCTCATACGTTCTTTTCTATCTATCTTAAAAATTCCCTAAAATCTCTCTCCCTAATCTCTACGTTCTTCTTCCTCTCAAAACCTTCCTTTTGCTTTACACATGCCCTTTCAATATTTCTTAAAACTGCTTTAAAATCCTCATATTTCCTTTTAAAGAACCAAAAACCCTAATATAAATAAGAGAGATCCATCTTCCTCACCATTGACTAAAAAAGAGGAAAATTCAGTGCTCACCATAATTGTCGACTCAACGTTACTGTCCAACTGCTCACCATCGACGTCAGATTGAGGTTCTTTCTCTCTCTTTTCTATATTTTTTTCTGGATATTTGTTCTTGCTCTCTCTCAGTTCTTTTTAGGAATTTGCTGTTAGGTTTTTGTATTTCCTTTTAATGGTTAATTGCTATATCTTTTTTTTTTTTTTTGAATTATTTGTTTAATTTTCCTTTTCTTCCTTTTTGTGATATATGGATTATAAGTGCACAGCTTGAATTATTGCAGAGTAGTCGTCGCCTCTTCTACAACAGTAAATGATTCAACTAACAAGTTAAGGATGGGGAAAGTTTCTTTTTACTGTTTATGTCTTGGTTTTATCAGGATTTTGTATTTAATTTGACTCCAGATCTTTCAATGGTTTTTGAATAAGATTGCCTTAAGATCAATATAATGCTTATGATTTTTTTTTAATCCAAAAACATTCTCATCTTAACCAAGATACCGCTACTACCTTTTAAATCCAAACACCATGGTGTCACCAAGAATCTTATAGTACAGTTAATCCACTTGAAAGCCTTTAGACCCTACAGCTTTAAAGCCTTTCTGCGTCTAAAATTTTCAATCTTTGTCTTATGTAACCCATTCTCCTTTTTTCAATCTTTCAAAATGGAATATAAGCTTATATTTTTTCTCACAACCCTTAAGGTAAGTCCCCAAAAACTTAATTCCATCTTAACAAAAAATCTGATGAAACTGGAGTTGGAAGTAGAAGTAATGTGCAGACAACATCCTTTAAATCTTTGTAGATCTCCCTAGACTCCCAAGTCTTGCCCATCATCCAATAGAAAATAAAAAATAAAAAATATTTGCCAAAATAAAAGCATCAACCCTATAGATCTCCTTAGCACCAATTAAGGGATTCATTGCTAAAAAAAAAAAAAAAAAAATTCAAATCCACCAAATCTATCAAACTAATCAGACAATGTGATACATGTATAGTTAATAGCAGGTATTTCTATGTTGTGGCCCTGTGGCCTGTGGGAAAATGATACTAATGTACATATCATACTGTTGTAAGACCAGCAAGTCCCTAGTGTTCTGGCAGCTGCGGCATCAATCTTCCATAGGGAAGACCCAGGATCAAATCCTGGAGGGTGAGCAGTGCAAAGTGGTGTCGCCTGCTTGGGTTGTCCTTGGTCCTGACTGTTTCAGGCCTCTTCTAGTGGCAGTGATGATGAGGCCCACGTGGCCGTACAAAAAAAATACCACATGGCCATACAAAAAAAATACTGTTGTAAAACCAAACTTTTATGAATATGGTGGATGTTTTCCCCATTGTTGTAAAGTTTTGCTTAAGTAATAAATTCCCCTTTATTATAGATAAAAACAAATATATAAATGACATAACATGATTGCATACCTATAGTCATGCAATTATAAGAAAAGAGATGAAAAATTGGTTGGAAACCCAGCTTATAAGGCAGGGGAATGCAAAGGATGATTAATGAGTTGAAAAAAAATCAAGAGCAATATTAATTATGAGAAAATAGTAGGCTGGGTGAGTGAAGGCAATGAAAGAAAGGCTAAGGAGCTTTTTCAGAACTCTTCATTACTCCCCTAAGGAATGAGGCTCTTTTTTGCCTCACTACTCACTTTAGTATTCTCTGCTTGGATTAGAGGAGATGGATTCTCATCATCTTTGTCGTTGCATTCATGGATGGTCACTTCTCCACAAAATCAAATTCACTTGGTGTATGATGCACTGGACTGTATGGTGATTTAGAGCTGTAAATGATTTCATCTCAACTTCTTTTGACACCTAAAGGTTGCGGGGTGCTGTAGGTGAGATACGCAAGCATACACAGGGCAATCTATAAGGGTCCAAGACCATTCTACTAGGCCCAAGAAGTTGTTTTCTTTTTAAAGGGCTGCAAGTGGCAATTTAGTCCCTATATGATTCTGTTAGCAAGACACGAGGCAATCTATACGGGCCCAAGACCGTTCTACTTGGCCAGAGAAATTGTTTTTTATTTAAAGGGCGCCACATTGGCCTGTGATCTTTGTATCTCTCTCATCTACTAGCAATGAAGCCATGGTTCTTTTGTGGTGTGTGAGCTCAAAACTGATTTTTGTTATTAAACAAACTTGCAACCCCAGATTTGTTTTGTCTCATATAAAACCTTGAAGTACCCAATTATAAATTATTATCTGCAAAAGACTACATGAAGAGTTAATTTTCTAAATTATCTTTTATAATTTACCAATTAAAAGAGTAACTCTAGAGAAACCTAAAAGGATTATGCAATCCCTTACGTTTCGTCTTCCATTAGAAATTAATTCCTTCATTTTTTTTTTATTAAAATAGGAAACAATCTTGTAATCAAAGGTCATATCTATCAAATGAGATAGCTAATAATTCCTCCAATCAAGGAATAAACCTTGATCACTAATAGTTATAAAAGTTTAACAAATTTGTATAATGATTTGTCTAATGTAAATTCTTCTTCTTTCACCATGTTAACTTTCCAACTGTGGCCTTGATGCAAATATATTCATTGCACTTGCAACTGGCTTAGACCAAGCCTAAATCCTAGCCACTATTAATAGGAGTAATCGTCATAACAATTAGGGGGCTTAAATGTGTTCGAATTCCAAAGATAAATCCAAATAATAGCTGATCCATCCAAATATATGTTAACAAAAAATAATAATAATAATAACATGTTAACAAACTTGCTAAAGCGAGCCCTTGATGGAAGTTTTACTTACAGAACCGCAGCCATGAGGTTTCTCACCGAATGGAAATGAATGAAAAATACTTTGCTTAATAATCCATGGTTTTAATAATGGTTTGGTTTTTTACTGCTAAGCCTAACAATTACTGGTTGATGTCAGTATTAATTTGCTCTTTTTCTATCTCATATTTTTCATTTTTGCTAACCATTTTCCCCTTTAATTCATTTGTAGAAAAGTTGGTTCAAAGGGTCCTTAGATAAAGAGACAAACTTAGAAATGGGTGGATCCTTTCTGGGTTTTAAAATTTATGAATATTAAGCCAATTAGATTTTCTCAAACGTATTAAAGGTTTCCAATGGGCTCACCAATTCATTTGTTAGTTTGATTTAATTAAACGTCCAAAAGTGTCTTATCTTACCATTAATCAATCTATAAATGATGGTACATGGATGTAACAAGACTCAATCCAGTCATTAATGATAATTAATTGTGTATAGCAAGGGATTGCATAAGAAAAAGAAATTAGGTACATAGGACAAAAATCATTTGCAGGCATAGGTGGATGTTAAGAAATATCAAACCAACAAGTGAATTAATGAGCATACGAGCCCAACCTTGCATTGCTAACAAAGATATTGCTCTCAAGCCCCAGTTCAAGAACAAAACCGATTAATATATTTACCAATTACCAAACATCCCAAATTAGCACAATCTGTGAGAGCGCCCACAATAATCATGGAATCAGACTTCACTCTGGCTAAACCGTTTAACGAAACACTTGAAGAGCCTTACCTGCATTCATCATTTACATGTAAATTGCATTCAAAGTGGTCCAAACGACTAAATCTCCCTCACTCATGCTCTAAAACAAATAATTCGCAAAACCCAATTCTCCAACTTTTATGTGCATCATAATCAATTCATTTCTCACAATGACATCAAAGTCTATCCCAAATTTAACAACATGAGCATAAACCTCATCATCAACTCATACATCATCAAGTTTGGCACATGATATTCACCCAAATAATCCTTAATTCATGTGGAGCAAGTTTCAGCATTCTCGCTCAATATAGCATGTAATCATACCAATATATGTAATTTTTTTTATGAATTTATTTTTTAAAACCAATAGGTTTGTCTCTGTCCATGCCTCCTACCTCTTAACACCCTATAATTATGGGACCAACAATGGATTATAATGACATTTTTTATCATTTTCTCTCATTTCTAAAATAACTCTAATTTTTAATAACTTTATATATATATATATATATATATATATATATATAATCCACATTGTCGGTGCGAAATCGCACGGGTTCATGTCTAATGGAGAAAAATAGAATCTTTGAATTTTTTGCCGGGTTGAATGAGGACTTTGAATTGGTCCGTGTCAACATTTTAAGTAGAGGTACCCTTCCATCTCTAAATGAAGTATATGCACTAGCTCAAAGTGAAGAGAGCAGGAAGAATGTCATGCACCAGTACTTGTCTAGAACTCCAAAGAGATCGGCTTTAGCCTCCGTTCATGTTTTTCAGAAGGGAGGTAAAGGTGGATTTAAGAAAGAGAAGACCCCATGGAAAGGAGGGTTCATTGCTAAGGATAAACTTCGTTGCAATCATTGTGGGAAGATGAGACATATAAAGGACAACTGTTGGGATCTCATTAGCTGACCTAAAAAATTCAGCAAGCCTAGAAATGTGTGAGCAAACTCAGTCACTTCTCAAGATAAGGATATGGGTCCTAGCATTGGTCATTCAAAGATAGTTGACACTGACACGACATCCTCTGGTGAAAACTCTCATCGAATAGTCATAGTTCCTGAAGCCAAAATTGAAAATCTATGCTGGTTTATGGCTCAACTAGAAGGGTGATGGCAGGGGATTGTCCTCCTACTTCTTCATTTACCTCTACAGAGTCAGGTACCCATGCCACTGCTTTCCATGTATCTCCATCCACATCTCCATCATGGATCATTGATTCTGGGGCACCAGATCATATGACAAGTCTATCATCAATTTTCTCTTATTCTATTTGCTTTGGGAGTGAAAAAGTTAGAGTTGCAGATGAGACATTGTCCTCCATTTCTGGGAAAGGAAATATCATTGTCCCACCTGCTATGTCTCTATCTTCAGTTCTACATGTTCTTAAATTTGTGACCAATTTGTTGTCTACTAGTCGTATTACTCGTGATTTACATTGTTCAATCACTTTTCTTCCGCTTCATTGTGTGTTTCAGGACTTGGATTCGAAGCAGATGATTGGGAGTGGTCGTGCAGCTGATGGACTCTTATCTCCTTGATGACAGTGTGGATCCTCGATTGTCAATAACATGTGTCTCTCGTAGTTCTGAGTGTCATTTTAATAATAAAGACCAGTTAATGCAATGGCATAATCGGCTGGGTCATTTATCAATAACTTCTTAGTGTATTTTGTTTCTTAGTTTATTTGGGTCTGGAGTTGAGTCTAACTTTCATTGTGAAGTTTATCAATTGTCTAAGCATGTTCAGAACACTTATTCTCGTAGTATTAATAATAAAAGTTTTGTTCTATTCTCTTTGGTGCACTCTGATGTTTAGGGGCCTTCCCCTACCACTTCTCTCTTCGGATTTCGGCATTTTGTTTCTTTTGTTGATAATTATTCACAGTGTACATGGGTGTATTTGATGAAACCAAAAGGAAAAGTTTATTTTATTTTTCATAATTTTCATAGGATGGTTTAGACTCAATTTGGTGCATCCATTAAAATCCTTAGATCTGATAATGGGGGGGGTACATTTCTTCACAATGATAGAAGTATTTGATAGATTGTTGGATTATTCATCAGACTTCGTGTGTTCATACTCCACAACAGAATGATGTAGCCGAACGCAAAAATCACTACCTACTAGAGGTTACTTGATCTCTCTTATTTGGTATAAATGTCCCTAAATGTTTTGGTCTCAAGCTCTCTTTACTGTTGCCTACCTGACAAATCCTATTCATTCTCGAGTTCTTCATCTTAAAACACTTATTAATGTGTTATGCCTTGGCATTCCTCTTTTTCTTGTGCCTCTCAAAATTTTGGGGTATGTTTGTTATGTTCATATATATATAAAGGGGATAGGTCTAAATTGGACCCACAGGTAGACAAATGTATAATTTTGGGATACTCTTATACTCAAAAGGGTTATAAGTGCAATAACCCACATACTGGAATTTTTTTTTGTCTCCATGGATGTCACTTTTTTTGAGTTTGTTCATTTTTTTCTCTTTTTTCACGACCTCTCTTCAGGCGGAGAGTTTGAGTGGTGAAGAGAGGTCTCAGTACTTGCCTTCAGTCCTACTGCTTCCCACTTTAGTGTCTTAATTTTCCTTTGACATGCCAACTCAAGATAATGTGAAGGATTTGCTAATTTATACAAGAAGGAAGAAGGACACAACAAGTGATTCACCTCTAATTGTCTCTTCAAAACCAGGTAATCCTACAACTCCTATTCCTTCTTTTCCTATTGAAAAAGATGATGATCTTCATATTGCTCTTTGCAAAGGAAAAAGATCTTGCACCAATCACCCTATCTCCAACTTTGTCTCATATAAAGCCTTGAAGTCTTCATATCGTACCTTTGTTAGCTTTGTATCATCAGTACAGGTTCCTTCTAATATGAAAGAAGCAATTTCCTAGAATCATTGAAGAGATGATATGCGTGAAGAAATGAAAGCTCTAGAGAAAAAATGGCACATGAGAATTTGTAAATCTTTCAGCAGGAAAACAACCAATAGGATGTAAGTGGGTGTATACCATTAAATACAAGGAAGATGGGTCTATTGACAATTACAAGGCGAGATTAGTTGCAAAGGGATACACACAAACATATGGAATATATTACTAAAAAACCTTTGCACCGATGGCCAAGACGAATTCAATCCGGGTACTGCTATCTGTTGTAACCATCAATGAATGGACACTTTGGCAATTAGATGTGAAGAATGCATTTCTTCATGGTGACTTACATGAAGAAGTGTACATGGTGCTACCTCCAAGCTTCAAAATTTCAATGTGGAAAGATATCAATGATTTGCTGAAAAATTAATTTATCTTGCACTCACAGGACTCGATATTGCCTTTGTAGTTGGTATTGTCAATCAGTTCATGCATGCACCAAGAACACCTCATCTAGAGGCTACCTTTCGTATATTAAGGTATCTGAAGTCAGCTCTAGGAAGGGGCCTGTTATTTTCTGATAATGGTCATATGAGAGTTGAAGTTTATACCGATGCAAGCTGGACAAGATCAGTCACAGATAGGCTATCAACCTCAGGTTACTGTTCATGCACATGGAATTTGTGAAGCCCTTTAGTTGAATACTCTACTTCGTAAAATTTGGTTCGAAGTACAAACTCCCATGAGCTTGTACTGTGACAATAAGTCAGTCATTAGTATCTTCTACAATCCTGTGCAACAGGATCGAACAAAGCACATAGAAGTGGACCGACATTTTATCAGAGAAGATATACTATACAGACTAATTTGCATGCTGTTTGTCACGATGGAACAACAATTAGCAGATGTATTGACCAAAGGTGTTACCAAGATGCAACTTTGTGACATCATCAACAAGTTGGGCATGGTCGATATTCATCCTCCAACATAAGGGGGAGTGTTGAAGTATCATATGTGGGGGTATTTATGTAATAAGTGTATTATACACCCATACCTTTGGTATACCATAGTTATATTAATAATATAAATACCAACATATGAGACAAGTAGGCTCATACAGTTGACCCAATTATACTCTACTCTTTTTCTTGTCCTACTTCCTTCTCTTCCAAGCACACAAACACACATATCCACCTCACAAATCACATTTACAAGTCATAACAAATCACTCAGAGGGAACTTAATAGCCATGTGTTTTATCACTACCATTCTTTGTCGCAACCATTACACGGTTTCTCGACTGGGAAAACTACTAAAATATTGGAACTCTTAAAAGTTGTTAGTTAAATCAATAAATGAAAATTTGACACACCTATACTGATTGAATAGGTGACATAGTTCTATGGACACCACAAGTTTCACTTTTGATAAAGTTGGTGCATATGAAAATATGTAGGGGAGTGTGGTTCTTCTGATTTGTTAAAGTTAGAAGAGCATGACTTTTCTGATTTGTTATGTATTGATCTTCCTCTAATTTGTTTTGACTAAGAAAAGTGCATAACTAACAGGTCTCTTAATCATGGAATTTAATTCTAGTCAACTATGTGAATGGACATAATAGATTTCTATGAAAAGAATCATGAGATGCCATTTTATGACTTCACGATTATCAAGACCTAAGGGAATGCTATGGATACTTAGGCTAAAGCTAGAAATGGAGTGGGAGAGTAGTGGGAGAGAGAGTGGGGATGATTAAGAGAGATAGACATGGAATGGGAGAGAGAATTTAGATTTAGTGGGCCCAAATCCATCTCAGTGGTATAAAAGAAAACACAAGGTTGTTAATGGATAGCCAACTCTTTTTATTATTTTACCCTTTAAATTCCTATTTTGGGCATGGTTTTCATTTACTTTATTATTTGGAAAATTCATCAATCTTCATATTCGGTTTGCAAAAAATCCTTACAATATATTATAAAATGATTGTGTACAACAATTTTACCTATGAATACACCTCCATATCCTATATAAAAAATGAATATTTCTTATATTGTGCATATACTTCCACATCATGATCAACCATGAAAATATTTTAGTGGTATTTTATGCTCACTACCTTGTATATTTTGGATTTATTAGAGATTCAAAACATTGATGTTAACAACCCTTGGTTCTTAGTATTTACAATTTTGGCATTTATGTCTTAGGCCATGATCTTTTGAGTATTTACAACAATATCAATCTTTTGGTGGGAAAGTGGCTGTTTACTTTAACTTGAAATCTTGTGATTCCCTTTCCAAGTTATTCTCTTTGGGAGTAGTCCTACATTGCATAGGAAGAAAAACTTGAAGAGTTTATAGGTAAAGAATATGCACTACATGTAACACCTCATATTGCACTTAAAGGAAAATAAAGGTAATTTAACACATGTAAGGATATAAATTTCATTGCATATGTTTTAGACAGACCTTAGAGTAGTTTAGAAACCATTTGGACTAATTTAGAAGTGTAGAACTCAAGTTGGACCATGAACTTGTCAAGTTTGAAGGTTGTCTTGAAAGCGCATTTGGGGTAACTTTCTATGTCCACTGACACCAATCCTGATTAGATTAGAGGATGAGTCATACCTTGTTGGAAAGGTCTTCGATTCTACTTTTTAATGCCTCAAACGGTTCATAATTCAGAGTTTTGTAGAGAAAGCTATGGATGTGTTTCCAAAGAGTTTTGTGTGGGATTTTCTAGGAGAAGCATGATCGATTATGCAGTAATCAATTACAGATCTTGTGATCAATCATGAAAGCTTGATTTTGGCCTGATTGATTATGAATAATGTAGCGAAGTCCTCGGGTGATATCTAGAAGGTCCGTGATCGATCACAACATGCCCAAAAATGCTAAAATGTTGGAAAATTATGATTTTTCTCATTTTATGACGTGCCTTACTCCTATTTGACCCCTACACATGTGGGACCCTATCTTGAACAGGTTATAACACTTTTTAACTCTCATTTAAGTCATTTAGAACAAAAAAAGTAAGGTTTGAGGGATTAGAGAAGCTTGAGAGAAGAAGAGGGAGTTCTTCTGCAATCAGGTAAGTTTTACTCTCAACTTTAAAAATCCACTAGATTTGCTCATTTTTCTCCTAGATTTTTATGCTTTATCTATTTAACACTATCTATACATAACTTTATAGAGGATAGAAGCAATGTAAATGAGGTGTTGAAGGATTTGAGAGCTTGAATAAAGAGACAAAAAACCAAGAATAGTGTGTGTTCA
>JAOXJP010228754.1:0-25063 GCA_025762735.1 Platanus orientalis | reverse complement strand
CTCAACACACAAATGAGAGGGGCTTTGCCTCTATTTATAAACGTTATCAACCGACTTTGAGTCGGTGTCTTATACTCTAGAATTTTCTCCAAAGAGGGTGCTCTTACTTACCAGAGAACTCTGGTATATTTGATGTCGGTTAGCATAACCGGCTCTCTAGAGATTTCTAGAGAGTTGGTGTTGACTATTCTTAACACTAGTTGCATGTGTTATCTGTCGCCAGTGACAACCTGTGTTATCTGTCACCAGTTACAAAGATTATGGTGCAAAACTGTGGTTAATCTTTGTTAAACCTTGGTTTAGAGAACCCTAGTTAAACCCATGGGTTAAAGTAGATTTGTTTTGAGCGCCAAAAATTTGGCCATGCGTCGAGTGTACGTCAATGCCAGATTTTACTGTGAAAACCATGACAGTAGACGATTTCAACTCTTCAAACATTGCCACCTCTACGTTGCAAGCTATTGCATATCTGGATTGGCTTTTTATGGTGTAAAATGGATTCATATCCTCTAGTCCATAGTTTTGGTGCTCCACTGGTACTCCAAGACACAAAGGAGGTGGGCCCATACATTTTTTGAAAAGCCTCCAAAAAAACTGTATGAATCCCACCTCCTTTGTGTCTTGGAATACCAATGGAACACCAAAACTATGGACCAAAGGATACGGCTCCATATAAAATACTCCTAAGATTTAAAAGAATGCCAAATAATGAGTCTGCATACGACTCCACAAAACCACCTAATCGACCAATTTTATAGATTTTAGTTAAGAAAAGAAGAATAAAAATACTTGGAAATTTCAGGTAGGCAATTTATTAGACACCCTTATGAAAATTGTCTATTAACGAGGGTGAAATTTGCACAAAAATCCACTAAATATCCTTCTTACGATGCATGAGTAAATTAGTAAAATATAATTTTTTTATAAGTAAATTAGTATAATATAATCTTTATTTAAAAAACACACACACTTATTTGGTTATAAGTCAAGGATCAATATATGTTGCTAGACATTATTCCCTGGCTCGTGAAGTCCCCAGATGGGGTGTCTTCAACTGAATCTTCATAAAAAGTGGTCAAAGCAAGACAATCATGCAGATTTTTTAGGGAAATCCTCTATCACAAGTAGTTGAACAAGACCACCGCCTAAATTTACTGTATAATATATTTTGCATTAAAGTTTTGAGTCATCAAATCAATCTGCTTGTCCCACTCGTCGAACTGCCTTGGCCGTTCTCTTGTTTTTCACATTTTTTTTTTCCACTTTTTTTTTTATTTAGTAAAACACAGTGAGGAATTTTGACGATCATGCTTTAGTATGCGTTTGACTAATTTAAATATATGTTTGAATGTAATTCAAACCTTATTATATTATACTATAGGTAAAACAGTAGAGCCGGCAATGTTTGACATGACCTCTGTGTTAGCCCTGATGATTTGATAGGACTAGCTAAAGTCACCCTAAGATAGGACTGACACATCAGCATGAAAAAAAGGAAAAATCATTCCCCAAAAAGTGTAAGCCACTTTTCTGGTGTCATGTGTTGGGTTCTGTGTCAATCCTATCTTAGGGTTATTTTGGTTAGTCCTATTAAATATAGGCTTGTGTGTTAGGTATTTTGAATTTTGTTAATTTTATTTAAAAAATTATAAGTATGTGTAATGTGTAGTCATTGCTTGGACAATTTTGTAACATTATATAAATCTAATATGAATTCAGGATGAGTTTTAAGAACTTATGTCTGACCAATACAAGAGACTCAAGTCAAATGTGAAAAACTCCAAAAGTCTCACCAGTAAACTTCAAAGTCAAATTCAAAAGTAAAATTGATAAGTGGGTGTTTGGATATAGATCTAATCTTAGATGGATTTAGAATGGTTAAGAAATAAATCACTCAACACGAATTACCATATAACCTACGAACCCAACACAAAATAAGCATGCTAGTATTGATTATAAACGTGTTTTGGGCCAAAGTGGGTGAACCCGCTTTGACATGATTAATAAATGGGTCAGGTTCAGGTTGAGCCATATAGTCATGCACCCTTACCTCGACATGACACGAACATGACCCAACAACACGAATTGTCACCCCTAGTAAATAGTATATATATATTGATACAGTGTGGATTTGGTGTGCTACATGTGATGTGTCCCCTTGCATGCGGGGGGATTTATGGGGACATTAAGGGGGCACACCAAATCCTGAGGGGGTCATTTGAGCCTGTTATTGTCTTGGTGACCCTGCACTACCCCTATGGATTTGGTGCGACCCCTTAAAGAACGCCTAAGGTCTGCCCTGCATCAGGGGCAGACACATAAATCACCCCCCAAAAAGTGTAAATCATTTTTTTTTTTTTGTGCTGATGTGTCCCACCCTGATGTAGGACAAACCTTAGGCATTTTTTAAGGGGTCACACCAAATCCCAGCTGCTGCACCACCACTGACACGGGGAGGGGGGACGTTAACACTATCCTTGTAGAGGCCCACCGTTATAGAAAGTCAAAACCGTGTCTAATACTATACTTAGTAACCTCTCATTTTATTGTTGATTAAATCTCTCTCGAGGACTGATAAATGTGACAATGGAGTGGCCATTTCAAGTTTTGTTTTCAGGTAGAAAAGTTTTAATCGAAGGAGCATTTTTTTTAATGAATCAAAGGGGCTGTTTATTATGTCAAAAGAAGCTTACCAAAAAAAAAAAAAAATACCGAAAGATGTACCAATCGGCACTGAAGTGTCCGCACCCTAGCCCATGCACACGGCATATGCACATCTTTTGTGCACACGCAATCCAGGGGAACAAAAAGTCTTACGGTAGAACTTGTAAAACGACAAGGCTGGTTACACTAAAAATTAGGTGAGAATGAATCTTGTGAGAACTGTGAAAATGGCATCAGGGTATGGACACATCAGCGCCGAAAAGTGATAAGTGCCCCCCAAAAAGTGTAAATCACTTTTTGGTACTGATGCGTCAGTCCCTCTGGTTCCGTTTTCACGGTTCTCACATAATCCAAGCCCGGCTGGTTAGGGGTGTTTTGGTTCATAAATTAACACCCATTAACCATGTCCTAAACATCCTTTTTTTTTTTTTGCTAATAACTGGTAAAGAAGACCATGCATTATTATGTCATCTCATTTGGATGTGACCCTCGAAGAAGTCTTGGTCCAAAGTTTTAAAAGAAAAATTTGGCAGCGAAACGTACCTTGTGTAGGCATTCCATGATAAGGATCTAAACATCTTAAACCATTGATGTGAAGAGTAGTATGTAGACACTTGGTAATCACCAACCACAGACACTATTTGACAATGGAATAACAAGTATTTGGATAATCATCGTAAAAACATAAAATATTGTTCTATTATATAGAGATTCAAAAAATGTTGAATGGGTGTAACTCTTCAATGGTGTCTCTCAAACGTTTTCTCTCTCTTCTCATTCTCTGTGCTGACGCCTCTTCGTTGGGGAAGCAACTCCACATCACCATCGTTTTGAACAAGTGGACGCCATGGTGTCTCTTGGAATTCCAACTATTGCAACCTCAACACAATTTGAGTCATGAACATATGTTCCTGTTCTATCTATTTTCTATATATAAAGATTGATACGCACAATTCTATAAACAACTAAAATTTATTTCATATAATCTAAAAAACTTGAAAATAAAATGAAAAAAAAATGACTTTCTTAACTAGATGAATTGACAAAAAATCAGACTTGAAATTGATCAAGGCTTTTGATACTGTCCTTAAGACAGATTCCCCCCTCACGGTGGTGTTTACGAATTTCTAGGACATTTACCTTACAGAATATAATGATCGACTACACACAAAAGAAACACTGCAATCTATGTATTTGACGAATCAAACTTTGTTTGTATCTCTCTCTTACATTGATGCTATAATGTTCTTTATATGCTTAATTTCAGACACCTTTTATGATTTCTAAAAAATGAATTTTAAAATGAAGGAGAAATGGTCTATTTATTGACTATTCATGTCTGTTCGAAATAGTCATTGATTCATAGGAGTTCTAATTTGTGACTGTTTGAACAGGCACAAGAGCAAATTGATGCAATATAATAGCCATGTTCATGTCTGTTCGGAACAGACAAGGGGGTTAAAATATATGATTTAATAGTCACATTTGTGACTGTTCGATTGGGAACAGTCACGAGGGTAAACTTGTAAAATACACTGTGAATAGACATGTCCCTGTAGGTGTAACTGTTTCTGGGAGATATAAAAATAATAATAAATATAAAAATTTATTATTTTATTTTTCTTATTAACCCTACCCAACCTAGCCCGGTTTAGTTCAGCACGCACGTGTTGGTTTGGGTTTGGCCCATGTTGGCTAGGTCCTACCTCTTCCACAAAACTACGGTGCCCTTGGGAGCCAAGTTTATGTCTAATGTTATTGTATATATACTTCCAAACTTTTTTGGGTTAACCAATGTAGGACTATTCAAGTTTTACATTCTTTAACCAGTGTTCAGTTGGGTACCTTTGGAGACAATTTCTCATTCACCCATTAATCGTTTTGAGCATCCAACCATAAGGCATTGTTCTCTTCCTTGAGGTGAACACGAACCCATGTGGACCTGCTACAATTGACTTGTAGGTCCCACTTTTATTTTGGCTCAAAGATGACCAAACAATCAGATTTCAAATCTTGACACAATAAAATATGGGCACATTCAAAACCGTTTCCAACAGTTCCATCATCTCTCACTTAGAAATGAACCAAATTTAGTCACAACAATAATGGGTTGCTGATCATTTTCTTATGACCCTTATTTGTATCCACAAATTGACATCAATATTCCAAAATATTATTGACAGCATCATTTCATACATCATAAATCTTTTACATGCTACTAATATGCAACGATTTCATGTTAGCATAATGCTAAGTAGCATTAAATCATGTGTCTCTAGGTCTCATGGTCCACCCTAATATCACTATTCAACATCTCCATCCCTTATTAAGGACTCACACCAAAATTTTATTCACTTTTATAAAGCTAGATAATCTTCAATTGACACACCTTATTGGTGACTTGCATTCCATTACACGATACATGCCATAGATGACTTCTTAGGTCATTTGTACTCTCTTGTCGACTTCGTACATAAGATCCTCCTGAGTTAGATTTTGCTATCTCATTAGTACCTACCAATTAACCCTATATATTATTTTTTAATACACCAACTAAATGACATTGCATTCATCATTCATTTTAGGCATCTCCAAAATCCTTGTGACATTTAATGCTCGTCTCTAATTGTTTTACTTTTCTTAATATAAATATTTATTCCATTAATGCTAATTATAGTCTTTAGCAAGGTCTCACCCTACATATTGCGTTTACTCTTACATCTCACAAAAATTAAATGTTTCTAAGTCCTAGCATACTTACATGCCTCAACACCTACAGTCAATACCTTGATTATGAAAGCAACTATATCAACCAAAGGTAAGTAACTTACTTTTACTTCTTTCTTTTCCATATTGCACACATATTTGTTCTACAACAAACAACATATAAGGTTTCATATATTATATTGCAATATAATCTTATTTTTGTTTGATTAGGTAACAATACCTATTCTAAAAGGATTACATATTTTCATATAGATTTCATCTTATTAGGATCACCCGCAAAGTTATCATCAAAGTAACCAATCACCAACAAAGCTATCTACTTGAAAACATAATATAAAATCATTGGTTTCCTTCAAATACTTTAATATTCTTTTTATTGTTTCCCAATGATTTTTACCTCAATTTCTTTGATATTATCTGACTATTCATAAAATACATTTCTAGAACTAATCATTTTATCTTAAATATTATATGAAGATTTTTGAACATCTAGCGAACAAAAAAACCTTTTATTTCAAATATGGTGCTTTAACGTACTCTCACTCCCACTATTTTTCATAACTTTCTACTAACAATATGTAATCCATACATCATTTTAAACATACTCTCACTCCCACCATTCTAAGTGTGTATACAATTATCTAACTTGTTTATAACATAACTTCCTTTGATTATTGCATCATGAAAAATTAGATACCGTAATAGTTTTGAGATATAATTTATACTTCCAATCATAATATGCAACTGAAAATAAATATAATCCTAATAAACTTCACTACTAGCAAATACATCTATATGTGCTTATTGGGTTTTGGTTAAACAATAAACCACAATCTTGACCTTATATTTGTCAAAAATACCATCAAAATTTCTTCTTAGATGCCCTTTAACAAGCTATGATCATTAAATTATGTGATAAATCACATAATTCTCATACTTTATTTTTTTATTGATTGGTTCTATTTCTTCACCCAAGGCTTCCATGCATTCATTTAAACCATTTGAATCCGTATCACCCAGACAATTAAATGATTAATCTACCTTATCTAGATTTGCAAAAGTGTCTAGATGAATATTTTTCATGAATATTTAAATCAAGTATGTGTGGGTGTCATCCAAAAACGTAGATAGTACTCTAAGTAATTTACTCCTCTTATCATGATATACGTATTTTCTTTGTCATCTAAATGAGACTCATTCAGTTTATTCATTTTTGAAAAATTCAATAAGAACAATTTTAGATGACATTCTTTAGTTAATTGTTGAAGATTATGTTGAATGTTTTCTTTGGGGTGTTTCACCATGTAGAAATTTGGAAATGATTGTTGTTGTTGTGAGTACATATTTTAACAAAAAAAAAAAAAAAACATAGTTTCATAAGTGATGATGATGATCCTTTAATAGCAATGCCAAATCAACAATCTTTGAAACAAATATTATACATTAAGAATAAAAGTTTTGAGATAAATGGAGACATCCATGATGACAAAGATAAGATTAGCCTCATTGAAAAAGGAAAGGGTAAACCTTGTAAGGCCTTATTGGGGATTGATAGGGTCTATTGGCTGGTTAGCATTATAAAAGATGTAGTGAAGGAGGATCGTGGAAGAGAGTTGAAGAGACTATTCAGAAATCACTACCATTATATATTGGTTGATAGACGAGTTAATGAATGAATTGGTTTCTAAAAGTAAATATCGGGGTTTTGATAGGAATGCATTTTTCTATTGTTGTTTATGTAAGAGTACATCAACTTTTATATAACTTTAAGTAAAATAAATAAATAGATACAAAATAAAAATAATGATGTGTGCCATGACATACCATATTATAGGTAAAGTTAAGGGTTAATTATTGCCCTTGATTTTATGTAGTTGTGCTAACCCACCTTGATATTTTTTGGGCTATGCAGAAGTGGATCCAAGTACGCTTCTTAATTCTTTATTTTTATTTAATTTATATTTTTTAGATGATATATAACTCGTACCTAAAAAAACAAATATTTTATATACACAAAATCACACACGTGCACTAGTTAGTAGGGAAACCACTAACTCATGCATGATAGTTTTCAAAAATAAAACACACTCTCACACCATACATAGAAATATAGACCCTAACTTTGAACCGGTTTAAGTAGGTAACCGCACATGCGGATGGATTGAGATGCTTAACACCTTCCTTGGTATATAACCAAACCACTTACCCAGAAGCCTTTGAGTTAGTCAGTTTGGAATGCAATCTAATGTTTCAAAAGAATTTTAAAATAAAAATTATTTTATGTTAAAAATAGATGTCCAATCACATCTTAAAAAAAGGATGGTGGAAACTATTTGTCATCATAGGTTAGGCCCATGATGAGTCGACCTTTTTCTAAGAGGCCCACCCATCATGTGAAAACTAAGTCCCACAGAGACAATTTGACTTTTTTAAAAATGGAATTTTATATCTAAAGTGAATTGTGTGACATGAGATTTATAGAGAAATCAAATAATCTATCGGGGCAGATGGTCTAATAGGCCTAAGGCGAACTAGCCCAAAAATAGACCTAAACCTAAAGTTTTGTATAGATCCAAAAATAATATTTGGGGTAATATACGGTTTGAAACACAACCTAAACCTCAAGTGACGTCTTCTTCAATGGAGAGGTCATATCTCAGGGGTGTTGTTGGTACGTTAATGGAAACTTGGTTACCTCATTCTTCTCCATCCACTATAGGGGACATGACATCAAGGGATTAAGAAGGGGTTGCCTCTAAACCTTGTTTAGGTGTAATTAATAGCATACTAGAAGCACTCGAAGCCTCATCGAAGAATCTCAGTGAGTCACAAGAAAAAATTGAAAAATTTAAAAGCCTCACTGATGATTCTCTTGAATCTAGGGTGGATTTAGATAATCATATATTTTTTTAAGCAACAACAAGATGAGATAGAATCTTAGCTGCATTCCACAAATAAGAAGGATGTGATAGATGAGGATGACTATGTATCATCGGACTAGGAGATAGGAGAGATAAGATCAACCATTGCAAATGATATTTCAAACCTATTCTCAATGATGGAGGTAGTCGATCTTGATATTAGATTAGTAGATTATGATAAATCGCCAATGATGGTAGGAATTGAATCAAACAGGTGTTGCAATTCTAATGGAAATCAAAAGGGATCTTCTATTTCTTCTTAGATTTTGGATATGCACTATAGTTGGAAAACTCTGCCCTTTCTTCTTGTTCTAATTTATCTTTTGTTCCCTCTTTTATTCAATATCCTTCTATTTACAATAGTCCATTTTATTTGAAAATATATGCCTGTAGGATGGAATGCCACTGGTTGCATCTCTCTAAGGGTGATACTGATGGTAAGTTTGACAAAAAATATAACTTGATAAGTGATAATTTGGATATGGTATATGGGGTGGACTGTATCGATGAGAAGATAGGGTTTGAGGTTTAGAATGATGAAGGGAAAGATGTTTTTCTCTTTAATTACCTTGACCAAGATGAATCGATGATAGGACAAAAGGTGGAGAAAGGTGAAAAGGGTAAAAGAGAATTAAAAATTTTCAAATGGGTTATGAAGGATGTAGGGATGGTAAAAGGTTAAGGACAAATTGTCATTGGTAATTTTGGGTTTAATCGTAAAGTGAACATATGAAGATTTTGTCCAGGAATGTAAGAGGTTTCAGGAGTGTTGAGAAAATGAGACCGTTAAAAGAATGTATATACAAAATAAATATGTATGTAGCTTTATTATAATAAACTAAAAAATAATCAATTTCTTATAAACTTATTCACATCTTCTATGATAGGCGTCTGTGAGAATGGGTCAAGATGATGACTATGGGTTCTGTAGGTAGAATTTTGGTTGCTTGGGACCCATCCATTCTTTTGAAAAGGGATGAGAAGACAGAAAATTGTTCCATCTTGATTTTATTTAAAGATACTGCATGCACTTTTAAATGGGTTTCTTTGGTATTTATGGCTCCACTTCATCTCACATTCGTAAGCATCTATAAGAGGAATTAGACATGGTCCAATCAGGGTGGGAAATCCTTGGTGTATGGGGGAGACTTTAATGTGATAATATTCTTTAATGAAATGAATGGGTCGTGTTCAGTTATTACAAGCATGAGGTTGTTTGATGATTTTATCTAGAGGAATAGATTGAGTGATAGTCCTTTGAATTCTACTAAATTCACTTGGTCTAATAACCATGACAACCCGATCATGTGTAGGTGTGACCAATTCCTTACTTCTTTTGATTAAGAAGATCATTTCCCTAATTTTATTCAAAAAGCATTTATAAGAATCACCTCTAGCCATTGACCTATTATTATTGATTTATATCCTAGGATGAGTGGTTCATTTCATTTAGGTTTGTGAATAGTTGGATTCATTATCATTCCTTTAGGATTCCGTCGAGGGGTGGTGGAAGGAAGGAAGGACGTGGGGAGGATTTTGGTATGGTTTCCTCAAGACGTTGCAATTTATAAAGTCTAAGCTAAAAGTGTGGATTAAGGAGGTATTTGGTTAGCCAGAGGATTAAAAATCTCAAATTTGGAACACTTAAAAAACTTGATGCTTTGGAGGTAAAGCTGGATAATGGGAGTGATGAGAATGAAAGTATTGAAGAGAAGAGAAATATGTTATAGGCTGAGATGCGAGATATCTTCTGCAAGGATGATATTTGTTGGAGGATAGAAGTCTATGTTAAATTGTTAAAAGAATGTGACTGCAACAAAAAAATTCTTTCATAGAATGACTAATGAGAGGAAAAGGAAGAGTATGGTATCTCGGATTCAAATGGGGAATGAATATATGAAAAATCAAGAAGAGTTTACAAATGAAATATATAACTAATTTAAGAATCTTTACACCTGTGATGCTAGGGGAACACCTGACATGGTAAATCGAAGTTACTCCCAATTCATTGGGGAAAAGGACCAATGGCACGAGAGACCTTTTTAACATTTTTGAAGTTAAGGAGGTGGTATTTAGTTTGGAGGAAGACAAGGCCCCTGGCTTAGATAGTTTTCTATTGTGTTTTATCAGGAATGTTATAAAATTGTTAAAGATGATCTTATGCTTGACTTTCATGAATTTTATAAGACATGGATAATTGACAAATGGAATAATGTTACATTACTAGTGCTTATTCCAAAAAAAAAAGGAGCCAAATGTGTCACTGATTACAAACCCATAAGCCTTGTTGGGAGTTTGTATAGAATTATAGCCAAGATTTTGGCAAATCACTTGTGAAAAGTGTTGGAAACTATTGTATCCATGGCCCAAGGGCTTTTGTAAAAAAAGAAGACAATTTCTTGATGGGATAGCTAATGAATGTGTTATTGAAGAATACCAATCGCTAATGAATGTGTTAATGAAAAAACAAAAATTTGGTAAGTCATGGATGATTTGCAAATTAGACGTGAAAAAGGCTTATGATACAGTGGATTGAAGATTTTTGGAAAAAGTGCTTACTAAAAAATGATTTGGGTAAAGGTGGATAAGTTGGATGAAGGGTGTGTGTGAAAAATATTTACTTCTCTGGCCTCATCAATGGATGCTCCAAGGGGTTTTTCCCATCCTTTAGGGGTTTGAGATAGTGAGATTCGTTGTCTCCTTTCCTCTTTACCCTTGTTGTTGATACTTTAAGTTATATTCTTGCTAAAGCGGAGATGAATAACATTCTTTCAGGGTTTAAAGTTGGATTAAGTGAAAGAGTTTTTTTTGCTCCAGTTGCCAATGACATTATTTTTTGTTGGAAGCTAATGATTCTTGTGTGAAAAGCATTAAATATATTCTTAAGTGTCTTAAAGTAATTTCTTAGCTAAAATTTAACCTTGGTAAATTTAGCTTGTCATGGATCAATTTGAAGGAGGATCTTGATCAGTTAGCTAATATTGTGGGACGCAAAACTGTTAGTTTGCTAATAAAGTATTTGGGTTACCATTGGGAGGAAACCCTATGTCGGTTAGCTTTTGGGATCCGATTGTAGAAAATACAATAAGAAGCGTGTTTTGTGGAAGAAAAAATACACCTCTTGGGGGGATTACCCTAATTAAATAAGATTTGTCTAACATTCCAATCTACTACATGCCCTCATTTAAAATGCCAACGGAAGTGGTGGAAAAGGATGGAAAAGATCCAAAGAGATCTTTTATGAGAATGGGAGGAGAGAAAAAGAATCACCTTATGAATTGGGAGAGGGTTTATAGGAGCAGGGAAGATGGTGGGCTTGGCCTTAAGAAACTCAAATAAAAAAAATATGGCTTTATTAGTAAAATGGATATGGTGGTTCACTAATGAGAAAGACAACTTGTGGAATTCTGTCATTGCTAGTAGGCATGGAATCTCCCTATATGGTATGACTCATTTTCTTTTGCAAGCTTCTTGTCATAGTCCTTGCAAAACATCTCCTCACTTTCTTTGTTAATTCATTTTTTAGATTTGATATTTGCATGAGAAACTCAATGAAATTTTGGAAAGATATATGATGGGGTGAAAATTCCATTAATACATTGTTCCTAAGATTGTTTCAAATTTGTTATGATAAAAATGCTTTTATTAAGATGTAATATATTCTTCTCCACATGGAATTGTTTGGATCCTCTTCTTTCATCGAGCTCTATTGAATGTGGAATGAGTCATTCAAGCCTTTTAAGGAATCACTTAAGAATGTTTTTCTTTCAAACTCTGACCTTAATAGCTTAATTTGGTCTTTAGAACCTTTGGGTTCTTTCTCCTCTACATCCTTTTTTAGAGCTCTTTCTTATCCTCCTAATTCTCTAGTGTTTACTCATTTCCTTTTGAAAGAGGATTGGTCCTCTTTGATTCCTAATAAGATTAAGGCATTTGCATGGCTGGTGGCTTTAAATAAGGTGAATACTAATGATGTTTCTACAAAGAAAAATGTCTTACATGATGATCTCCCCAAACATTTGTTTCTTATGCATAGAAGAAGTGGAATCCATCAGCCATGTATTCATTCAATGTAAATTTGCTAATTCCATATGGAGCCATTTCTTCTCTCTCATGAGAGTTAGGTGATGCCAAGGGATGTTTTGGATCTCATCTATTATTATAACAGTGGACTCTTGGGAATGAGAGGTAGAATTTTATGGAAAAAACTACTTCATAGAAAGATTTGATGATGGTGGTGGAGTTCATAAACTAAGGTATCCAAATGGGTGGCTACAACCAAGTATTTCAAAGGGATTCAGCTTGTTGACATCTATTGTGATTGATTGGAATGTAATTCATTATGGGCCAAAAATATTCGAGGTGTTGTTGCTCTTTGGGAGCCGCCCCCTAGGGGTTGTCTCAAGTTAAATTTTGAGGGGTATAGAATTGGAATCTAGTTCGGGAATATTAGTGGAGTAGTGAGAAATAATGAATGAAATGTATTGTGGGCTTATTTCGGCCTAGCTAGAGTTTGTGATTCCTTTATTGTAGAGGCTGTCCTTGAACTACGGTTTGAGATGTCTTAAGGAATTGATATGGCAAGGGCTATTGTTGAAGGGGACTCATCTTTGGTCATTATTTGGGGGGAAAGGTAGATGTATGGGTTATTGGAGATTATCTAGTTTCATCCATGAAATTAGAGACTCAATATAAGAGTTGAATATTTCATTATCTCTTGTGCCAAGATATCAAAATGATCTAGCTGATTCCCTTTCCAAGAGTGGAGTTATAAGAGTTTCTTTGTATTTGGATTCTTGTTTGCCTTGGCAGTCCTCTGTACATTCTACTGATTTTTTGATATCAATATAATTTTACTCTGGTTACCAATAAAAAAAACTATAAAAAAACTCAAAAGTGAGATAGTTTACAGTTAATTGAACTCTATTGACCTATTCTAGCCATGCCCTTCCATCAGAGTATTGTCTAGTGGAAGACTTTGACACCATCAACAACATTTTTGTCCTTGTAGTTGTTGTTGTTGAGAAGAGGCTAGCTTCTTTGGTGCTAATATGCACCACACCTTCAATGCTAATTGTGCATTGGTTCTTTTAAAGTTGAAGTGCACTGGTCTTTCAAATTGAAAAATGCACATATATTGGTCCACCCTTTTGTTATTAAGAATTGAGATTAATATTGTCCATATTGAATTTGAGTAGTAATTCAAGTGTGGATGGTGTGGTTCACATGTTGAACTATGTTGGTTGTTATGCAATGTGAACACACTACAAAATTATATATTTGCAAATATGAAAAACACCACTCCTTTTGGTATAAATATGAGCCCACTATATTTTGTCAATAAGGGTGGAGCCACTCAAATACAAGCTCCATCATGCACATAGTCTTTGTCATGAATTCATTGGGAATACTCACAATGGTTGGCCCTTTTACGATATAAGGAAAGAAATCTAACCAAATGAAACTCTTGAAATTGAATCTAATTAATTCTCCACTACACCAAAAAAATGTTTTTGTCAAGAGGAGATGGGTTAACACATATGAATTTAAGTCTTTACAAGTTTTGGCTTTGCTAAAAATAGGTGAGAATCCAAAGAATATAAAAAAAAGAATCTAAAAAATATAGGAAAAAAATAATTGGATTTTCTAATTTCATACGTCAATATAGTGAGAAGGGATAAATGCTTGTTTCGTGGTATGGTCCATAGGTCTACATAATTTCAACCTCATCACCCCATAGTCCCTTTTTCTTAAGAAATAAATTCACCCTAAAAATTTTGTCTAACCATGTGACAAGAGAGGTGATCCCACAAATCCATCCCAAAATTTTCTCTAGGCTTTGATACCACTATTGGCATTTTAGGATAAGGATCTAAACAACTTAGGTCATTGGTATGGAGAATGATCATCAAACAATTGTTAATCACCAACCACAAAGACTCATTGATCGAATGCAATAACAAGTATTTATATAATCATCATGAAAATGTAAGCCACTTATCCATAATATAGAGATGCAATAGATTCCTTGAATGGGTGTGACTCTTCAATGGTTTCTCTCTCAAATGTTTTCATTCCCTTTGTGTGTTGGAACTTTTGGTTAGGGATGTAACCTCACACCAAACAATTCCACCATTTTGTGAAAATATTTTGTGTAAATAGATGCCCATGTAGTTTTGTAACAACATGACATCTCTTTGAATTCCAATTGTTGTAACTCAAACACAATTTTAGTCATGGACATAGGTTCCAACACCTTATACCTTTCAATGGAACCATGTACTTTGTATTTCACCTTATAAATCAAGTTGCAGCCTACCACTTGCTTTTGAAGGAGAAGCTAAACTAAGAACTTAAGTATAACCCAATTTTGAAAATACCCAATTTTTGCATTGGTATTTTTTGATTCAACGTCTTATTTTAACATTGACTACAAATGTACACTACAAATTTTTGTGAAAAATTCATTTGTTTATTTTCTTAATGAATTGAATTCATCATTGCACTAAAAGTGTGGAGTTTTTATTGGTTTATGAGATGAATAAGTTGTCATCAAGCAACTTAGTAAGACAAGAGGTATATGATGATACCATATGTGGAAAATCTGATAATCTAGTTCTAGTAAACCTAAAATGTTCACAAATAGGGTAAAATTGGGTATCTTATTTAAAATGTTGGCATACTTAGAGCTGTTGTGTGGTCGAATATAGATATCTCAATCACTATAATAGTTGACTTTTAGCGACTGTATAAGTGTACATTGAACATAATTATATTGAATATGCTTAAATAAAAATACTGGCAAATGTAGTAGATTTTTTAAATTGGAAATGTCACATAATTCTCAAATCTAAGATACTTGAATTTTTCAAGATTACTTTGTCTTTTCTTTTGATTTGCCAATCAATGATATCAATTGTACTATGTTATGGGCATTAGGTACTTTACCATTGCACTGTAAGGGTAAATTCTCAAAAAGTAATTTACCGTCCTGACAAGGGAAACTACAAGTATTAATACTTTTTTTTGGTTGAATGGATACTAGATTTGAGACATGCTGCTCAAATTTGCTCTAGGAAAAAATATTGTGATATGCTTCACCTCTTGGAAGATGGTTATACTTGTAAAGTAGCTGTTGTTGGGACACTAAAAATTAGGATGTTAGATAAAGTAGCTCACACTTTGGGTGGTGTGACACTTATCATAAGGATGTGAAAGGATCGAGCCTCATTTAGTTAGTTGGAATTCAAGGGTTGTAGATGTATAGATGAAGTCAGAGTAATCAAAATCACACAAGGCTATGATGAAGGAAAAGAAGTACAATAATCAATCGAAGAATGATTGTCTGTGTTGACACAGACCTCTAAAGGTGTGCCATTGATTGACACATGATGTGTTTTTTGAATTTGATATCTTTTTCTGACCATCTAGTTTTCAACTGAACACTTTTTTTGGACGTTTTTACCCCCTAAAAACAATACGTGTCAGTTTACAATTCACTATAGACACTACAGTGGTATTTTCATCACAGAACATTTGCTGGGTAATCTTTATTGCTTGGTTGGCAATACAATTGTAACTAGAGCTGCTAGAGGGTGTCTATAGCAGCCTGATATCAACTGCGACGCCCCCCTCTGTGATGCACAAGGGCCGAGGCAGAGGGGGGAGTCAATTCACTTTTGGAGATGTCACTTCACCCCCAAAAAGTGAATTGATTCCGCCCCTGTCTCCGCTCCTGAGCGTCGCAGAGGGAGGTGGCACAGACGATATCGCCCCGTCTATAGCAAGTTGGAAATTGGATATTCAAAGGAGTGACAGGTGTTCATTGAGTGTCTCTTTCATAGTTGGTAGAGGGATGTTCTCTTTTGTAGTACGGAAAAACTTATCTGCTCGGTTTCTAAATAGTTGACGATAATGATGTCCTAGAAGATAGGGATAAAAGCATGTCTTTATCCCAATTGACTAATTGAGTAAACTGTTTGGAAGCTACACACATATTATTGACCCTTTTTTGATTAAGTGAATTGGGATCAAAATCGGATAGATAGTTTGTACATGAAGCCAATATTGTTCATGGTTTGTAGTTTAGCAGTGAAAAGGTGGATCAAGTCGCGAGATATTTTATTTAGGTTCCGGGTGTAGTTTGTAACAATGGTGGCACTGTATTTTGATTGATGTTCAAGCAATATAAAGGATGCACATGAATCACAACGGGTAAATCTTTGTGTTAGCTATGAAACAAGCAAATGTAGAGACTATTGAGTTGTGTCTTGTTTCTCAACTATCAGTTTAATGTTGATCACAAACAGTTTTGTGAGTACATACAAGAAGGGCAAAAAGCTCTAGTAGAAATCATGAGCCCCGAGAACGGAATTGCGTGAAATTTGGTAAGCTTAAGCGAAATTTCACGAGGATCAAAACTCACTACTTTGCTGTGAGCACTGCCACTTTTTGCATAAATTCTTTCGTTAAGGCCCTCAAATCAACGTTTTTGCTATTTTTAATAATTTTCCTTTTCGCTATAACTTTCTATTTAGAAGTCAGAATAAGATCCCGTTTGTTTTAGGATGTTTCTTAGTGATAGTAGCACTTGATTTTGTTATTATTTCAATTTTTCTATTTTTGGTAAAATTTACCAAATTAGCATAATTCCGTACCGAATGCGAATTAGGGTTTCTTTTCTCTATTTAAAGCATTGTAGCCTTAAGGCAATTCAGTTTTTCATTAACAAAAGTTTTAGAACGAGTTTCTCTTCTTTAGTGAAATTTAGGATTTTTCCCAATAAATGAGACAATGTGTTCTTCTCCTTGCTATTCCGCTGCATCATAATTAGGCAAGACTTGGTAGGACTGACTTATGTAATCCTAAAGTAGGACTAACATAAAGGGCTGACACATCAGCACCAAAAAAGTGATTTACACTTTCTGAGGATGCTTTTCACTTTTCAGCACTGATGTGTTGGACCCTTACGTCAGTCCTACCTTAGGGTGACATAAGTCCTATCAAATCCTTAGGGACCAATTTGGTGTTTGGAACCACAGAGTACACACATTCCCAAACTCACAAATACCCAAAACGTAATTGGTGATAACTGTGCAGAGACTCAAGGCCCTCGGCAGCTTGGGAATCAGCTTTTGGCTAAGGATTTGAAAATTTGCTGAGACCTATAAAAATGGTTCAAACCCAAATGTCTACTGTTATAAAAAAAAATGTCAACTGGATTTATCCATTCAAATCAGCAAATAAGCCCAGCAAGATTTGAATAAACTAGTGAAGCGTAGCTGTCCACGCATTTTGCATGTTTAGCGAAATTAATAAACTTTAATACTTGCATGTGTCTGCTAACTTAAACAAGTAATCCTATATATGTGCGCCTGTTCCTTGTGCCAGACAGCAAAATCTCCATAGCCATTTTCTTACCTTGGAGTTGCAAGCTCATCAAACCCCATACACAAATGCACATTAGTTTTTTGCTTGGTAATCCCATGTATAATCACATTATTTATTATTTATCATTATTAAATAATAATAATTATATTATTAAATAATAATTAAATGATGTGGGATGTATCCAAAATTTAAGTGTGTTAAATAAAATACCTGTTGTAAAGATGTGTACTGCATTTTAATTGGTACCACATTGGGACTAGGGATGTCAATGAGCTGAGTCAAGCTTATCAGACCAAGATTAGGCTTAGGCTCGGTTCAGTACCAAGCTCAGGCTCGACTCGGCTTATCAAATCAAGCTTACTGTAATGGGCCCAAATTTAAAGCTCAATAACCCATGATCCAAACATGCCTCTAGAGGCTAAAAAATGTAGCTATTTGAAACAGGCCCAGCAGTTCATAAGTAGAAAATCTTGTCTACTCTTTCTAATGATTGTAAGGTCTAATTATATGAGTATGAAACCTTTAACCGCGAGCTTTTAGTGGCTTAGGCTCACTTAGCTAAACAAACTCAATTGGACGCTTGGTTCAGCTCTGCGAGCTTCAAGCAAGGTATAAGCTCAAGTCATTATAAACCAAGCTCCAAGTTGATATGAGCTAGCTCGGCTCATTGACAGTCCTATTTGGATCTGAGATCCATATCTGCCCTTGTATGTTAACTGCACGATCCACCATGACCCGGCCCGTTCCTAGTGGTTTGTTTTTATGGGTCAGCCTAAGTTTCTGGAAACTATGAAGGGGTTTTTTTTTTAGGATAAGTAGAAACAATGAAGTTAACCCATATCAATCCCAACTTGTTAATATTATGGTTTACAAACTTGTGGCCAATCCCGATCTAGAGTGGGGTCGGATCAATCTGATGTGGATTGTCCAAGCTTAATTAATTAGATTGGGTGATCCTAGATCGAATCAGTCTCAAGTTTTAGAACCATGGTTAGTACTCTTCATCATGTTTTGAAACAGAAACTATAGACTATGCCACTTTACCACAATTTAAGCTGCAGTGGTTGATTTCAAATACATAAGTATCCAAATGCTATAATTTAAAACAGAAATTCTTTATTAGTGCATATGTATTATAATGATTTATCACTTCTTTGGGACAATGTCCATTACATTTTCTTAGTACTTCTTAGTTCTTACTCACAACCTTCTATAAAAGTGCTCTGAGGACTTAGAATTTGCGAAGGAGAAGAAGTAGAAGGAGAGATGGGAAGCCTCCCTCTTAACATCAGTCAGGTTCATCTACGTCTTGCCACTCTCAACAGAGTTCACATGCTCTTTCATTCTCTAGCCATACTGGCCCTTCTCTACTACCGGGCTTCTCGTCTCTTCTTTTATAGCAACCAAGACGACATACCCATTTGGGCATGGACTCTAGTCTCCATCTCTGAGCTCATAATATCCTTTATTTGGTTCCTCACTCAATCTTTCCGGTGGCGTCCCGTTTCTCGCACTGCCTTCCCCGAAAGAATCCCCGGGGACGGAGTGTTACCGGCGGTAGACGTGTTCATATGCACCGCGGATCCGACGAAGGAGCCGACAGTGGAGGTGATGAACACAGTTCTGTCAGCCATGTCCCTGGACTACCCACCGGAGAAGCTTGCCGTGTATCTTTCCGACGACGGGGGCTCTCCCCTTACCTTATATGCCACGCAAGAGGCTTACTCCTTCGCAAGGTCATGGCTTCCTTTCTGCAGGAAGTATGGACTTAAGAGCAGGTGTCCTCAAGCTTATTTCTCGACATTAGCCGATGATGATCATCACTGTCATCGAAGCAATGAATTCATGACGGAGCAAGAGAACATCAAGGTGTGTTAAATTTTTTAATTGTTCTTCCTTAATTTTATTTTTTCTCTTTTGTTTTGGTAAGATTCTTTTATTTCATTTATTTTTTATTTTTTCATAACAGTAAATCTTCTGTGACCAAAATTGGTATGACCAATGTGTGACCACACCACAAGCTGACATGTGGTGTATAAGGTTAAAGCATAATAGTGTGAGTCTGTTTTCAGTTTTTGGTATGTCACACATTATTGGTCACAATATTTTCTTTAATTGTCAATCATTGTTATCATAGATGGAGCCATATTCTCTGCGCCACCTTCTGGTGCGCCTTGGTGAGCCACAGACAAAAAGGGGGTGGGGCCCATACACTTTTGCAGGGCCCCACCGCCTTTGTGGGGGTAGTTTGAATCATCTGCGGTTCAGCTACAGAGAATTTATGACAATACCAATTAACCCCTTCGGATTGTGAATGGATAAAAAATGCTCACCTTAACGAATGCTAACCACTCTTCTTGTCAGGCAGCGGGCACATCAGCGCCGAAAAGTGAATATACGCTTTCCAAAAAATTGAAAATCACTTTTCAACACTGCTGTGTCAGCCCCTGACAAGAAGCAGTGATGAGCATTTGTTAAGGGAAGCGTCCATAAACCGATCCCTAAATAACTAGGACCAAGTTTGGGCCGAAGGTTATCTATAAAAAAATTGGGTCCAAGCCTGCAATTAATATTGTGGAGTGAGCCCTGGGCCTACCATGGCCCAGCCCAAGCCCGGCAAATGTACACCCCTATTTGTAATCAAAGATGGCCATTCCTATGTTATTGTAGTTGCTGAAACCATAATTAAAACCCAACAACACCTTATCCTAACTATTGGGGTTGGCTACATGAATCTTGTTCCACCATTCCACTCTATCTAGAGCCATATCACCTACATCTTTCTTCACTACTTCAACCTGAGTCAATTTTGATCTTCTTATCTTTTTAACACATCACTCATTCTCATTGGTGCAGTCATTACTCTTTGTATCACATGACTGTACCATAGATTTTCCTTCATATCATCTATAGCTATTACACCTAAGCTCTTGTGACTAGGTTCATTTCTAATTCTATCTTTTCTATTATTTTCATTCATCCATCACAACAGAATTTATACATGCCTAATCTATTCTCCCCATAATTTTATGTATGGCCACCTACCTAGACCAGATAGTCATGTTTCTCACCAACTCATTGTCTGAACCATCAAACCACTAGCTCTGCTGGAGAATCAGTCCCAAAGTCAAGACTTATTTCCGAGTTCTTACGCTTGACCCACATTTTGTCTCCATGCCATATTGTATGATCCATACAACTGGTTCGCCAAATGAACAGTCAAGAAGCTCCAAAACCATATGGAGGAGGGTTACATCTGAAATTCCGGTCTCAAATGATCCTAAAGGGGGTGAATAGGATCTACACACTTTTTGAATCTTGTTAGATTACTTAGTTTACTTTTAAATTAAATTGGAATTAGCTCAGGTAAACCACAGTAATAGTCTTGCAATCATTTCTATGAATCTATCATAGACTACGTGGCTCCGTCATTGCACTATACTATTACCTATAACCAAAGCAAGAGCAAGACTAATAGATTCCCTAAATTCTCTTTTAATTATGTTTCACTTGAGTTATTAAATCCGTTTTGAATGTTCAAGTTGAAGCACCAATAATATCATGCAAGACTACAAGAAATAAAACATTCACCACAATGCATAAAAATAAAAGCATCCACAAGACAATGACACAATCTTTTATAGTGGTTCAGCATTATGGGCTTACGTCCACTATCGAAAGGTTCACTCACTAAGCCGGTTGATTTTTCATTAATAGATGAATATACTATTACAAGGAAATCAACAAAACCTATTTATTGTGTTTAGTTGAACATTTTAACTCATTCTAATGTCTTCGGTGAAAGAATTATTACTCACCCAGTGTCTCCGGTGAGTGTCCAAGTCCAGTGGTTTCGGTGGACTTCAATTTTCACTTTTGGTGCCTCCGCCAGAAGTATTAATAACAATCAATTATGTTTGGATGAATTGTCAGGACACAGGTATTACTATGGTGAATACTAAGGTTGTCTTTGGCATGTGATCTCAGATCGCGATCAGAGCATAAATCACGATCGGAGCATAAAAGGGGTGTGTTTGGCATAGGATCCATGGGACAATCTTACAATTCAGATTGAGTTTTAACAGCATTTCGGATCGAGTTGAAAACCACAATCTCGAATGTATAATCGTGAATGAATTTGAAAGAGTACTAAGTTGTTAACTTCACAAGTTAAATCTAAGGTATGTTTGTCTTTTTAACTTACAAAACATAACCTACCCATCATCTTCGTCTTCATCGCTTCCTATTTTTTTCTTTGACAAAACCCTCATTTCATTTCAAGGAATGAATCAATACATACCTTATCCGACTGGGCTTTTCTTATACAATTTTTGAAACCGTCTTCAACTTCTAAAAACACTAATTAAAATATGAGATAGAGGAGAGGGACAAAGGAGGAGATCTTGAATCGCTTTGAATTTGACGACAATCTACATCCTCTGTTTCAAACGGCCTTTGATGGCAATCAGCGTCTTTGTTTCACACTTTCCTTCGAATCGCTTCAATGCTTATACCCAAAATCACTATTAAAAACTTTTATATTTTATTTTATTTTTATTTACCCTACATAAATGATGACTCCTTCCTTCCCCAATGTTGATAGGACATCCCAGTTTATGATATGGTATGCTTCCTCACTCAATGCATGAGAGATTATGAAAATATTGTTGGTTGTAAAATCACAGTTAAGACAGGCGTTTGAATAATAAGGAGATACAACAAGTGTCTTCTTCTTCTTTGAATTGTATGAGATAGTGTAGCCAAAGGTCAAGCCTTTTTTCAATTTCAAAGCCAATACTTGTGAGAACACTTCTTGGGATTTCAAAGCTCCCTTGCTTAGCCGGTCACTGTGTTCATCTTCTCTACCCAAATACTTTGATGTTTGTCATGGAAGAAAAGAGTAAGAGATAAATGCACACTTTTGCCCTCATTCAAATCTATCGTTTTATCTGCCGTTGAATAGATCAAGAATTGATTTCAAACCCTAATCAAACGAAAGGGTCAATCTGATCACAAGATCATATGGATTGTGATCTTATGATTTGATCAAATGATCGTGATCATAAGAATCGAGATCTCATCCCAAAGACAGCCTAAGAGAGCTTCAAATAATGAAGAAACTTGAAGCTTTAAGCTCTCTCAGATTCAAAGATTGAGTCTTTTACTCTCAACATGACTTTGTATTGAAAATACTAGTAATGAACACCCCCAAAATCATGTGAATTCACCCCCAATAAAGATTTACCAATCTCGCTCAATAACCCAAGAAAAAGCTTGAAAATTACTTAATGAAAGTTCAATTACTGTTGCTTTTAATTGGGGTTTAAGCCCCTATTTAGAGAGAGAGAAATCTCTTCTAAAATCGTGCTCCAACAGTTTTTTGTAATGGTAAAAAAACTAACCGTTGTAAGGAGCTTGAATATGGGGCTTCCTTTTCTGTGCAGTTCGAGCTAGCGCTCGAAACTTGCACTTTGAGCACTCTAGAATAACCTTTCGAGCACTCAAGAAAATAAGCCTTCTATTTTTCAAATTTCTGTTAGCTCAAGCAGTTCACGTGAGTGCTTAAACCACCTCAAGCACTCAAACTTTCCAGTTTTAATTCAACTAACTTAAAAACATTTTCAAGTTGTGATTGTTCAAGTCATAAAATAGGTCTGTAAGTGTTCCTAGATCCAACTTTGGCCCATAGAGGCATTTTGAGCATCCAATTACACAAAGTATTTTTTTTTTTTAAACATTTCTTTACCTGTTCAACACAGTGTGCATGATGCCTTGACCAAATGAGGTCTTCACTTGGTTAAATATGAGGTAAGCAACATGTGAAACCTTGTACTCCATCAATGTTGCTTCTACATGGTTCCTGGTCTTCTCACATACTCTATGACTTATATTACATTTGGAACCAGCTTATACAACATTTTCCACTTTAAAATGGAATTGACAATACAAAAGTACTTTAACAGAATTAGATTGGTTTTTTTTTTTGATAAAAAAACAAAATATATATAAAGGAGGGCTCGAAGAAGATCCAATTACAGAACTCATTGAGGCCTCCAACCAAGACAGAGGAATCATGGACCAACATGATCCAACCTCTCTAGACAAGCCATGAGAGACAAGAAGATGGGCCAAAACATTTCCAAATCTGTGTATAAACAAAGGAAATCTTCAGAATGTTAAACACCAGCAACTTACAATCCTGGATGATATTCTTGGCAAATAAACTACCGGAGTCAATATCATCCTTCAGATAGGAGATGATATTAAAGCTAGCCTATAATCTTTTTCATATGTACTTAAACATGAATCCTGATCGTTGTGTTGAGATCATCATGTGAGATCATGAATAAGTCCCTGTGTTCCCTCCAAAAGTGCCCTAACATGCTCCCTACATGTAGGGGGGACACATCACATCAAAAAGTGATGTATCCCTCCTACATGCGGGGAGCAGGTTAGGGGCACTTTAAGTGGGAGAACAAAATCCCTGCTGATACCCTGTGAGAGGAATGATGGGAAGATGTAGTTTGCTTAATTGGTAAAGTTTGAGTGTGATATTTAGACCTGGGTTCAAATCCCGTCATCACCTACTAATAAATAAACCACTAACGTTAACCTATCAAAAACTAAGATTCGTGCAGCTGCCAGTAGTTGAGATAAAGCTCTGATAAGTTGAGTCACTAGTGGATAACACGAGGGACTGGCTCCCCAGTTTTCATGGTTAGGAACCCACGATCCTAATCTGGTCATTTACGATCCAAGAGATTTACTTGCAGGGTCCATCAAAAGGTGACTCCTCGCTTTAGGTAGGCTACTTGTATAAAACTTTTATAGACTCTAGTGTATATACAAAGAACTACTCACGTGGAAGCCGTTAGCTTGGTCGTTAACCCAAGCAAGAAGAACCTGACTCAGCCAACATAACGGTGATGGAGACTGCTGACCTAGAATTCCTGCAGCCAGTAGGAACACGCCACGTGGACAGAGACCCGATTAGGATCAACCTCCACCACAACTTTGGTGGCACGCAAGGCAATGACCTTGATCTGCTTTTAAGGCAACTAGGTCCCACCCATGTGAAATCCATCATCATCGGGGCGATATCCTCTGCGACGTGCAGATTTGTGCGGGCCTTGGAACCCTATGAATGGTGGCTCCAAGACCAGTGCAAATCAGCACATCGCAGTGGATATCAACCCTCATCCTATTGCTCAGGATGATGTGTCATGATGGTTTTCGTCCGAATCATGGTTCTAAAATATAGGATCAGTTGCTTACCAAAAAATATATATATACAGGATTGGACTAGTCCAACCCAGTTTGACTGGTGCCAACACCCTAACCTGCATGGTTTTATAGCTGTC
>JAOXJP010228753.1:0-11067 GCA_025762735.1 Platanus orientalis | reverse complement strand
ACCCCGCGAACAAGGGCAGGTGAGACACCCATCTGAATAGGAGAGCCACTGTCTTCTCTGACATCTGGGCTGAAGAGTTCTTTTCCGTCAAATATACAAGCATTCTGCTCGGTCCAAATGGTCCAGCATATTACTTGGGGGATACTCGACCGAAGAATCTTCCCTCTTGGCAGGAGGGCCCCTTTAAGACCCTTAAACCATGCCTCGAGCATCAAAGGAATGGACTCCGGGGTGATCCAAGAGAGCTGGAAACGCCGGAGAAACTCTCCCATAGGGAACCAGCTATTGGACAATGTAGGATGAGGTGAAGACTTAATTCCTTGCTTGTCCCACAAAGGCAGTAGCGGTAAGCCAATAGAGCCCTCTCTTTTGCAAGTTGTCAATGGTGAGGGCTTTGTTGAAATGCAAGAAACACAGCAAGAAGCTTGTTTTTATTAGCATTTTCGATCTCCAAACTTCTGGGGTAGGGCTGCTAAAGCTGCTCTCGACCAGATGATATTATTGATAGACTTTACTAAGAAACCCTCTTCAGGACTAAGCTGCCACCACCTTGTATCCTCCTCATTATTCGCCCCTACTTACGCCCTGTCAAAACGCATCAACAAGCTAGAAAGAGTTGACACCTCCCAATAATTTGACCTCCCGCCTAAGGTGAAGATCCCAAGACAATCTACCATTCTCTCATATCATATGACCAAAGACCAATCCGCTTCAACCGGGACAAAGAATACAACTCAGGGAAGACTTCCAAAAAGAGTGTTGGGTCACACCAAGTGCCATGCCAGAACAAGACTCTGTCTCCTTTGCCCACCCGAAAGCGCACCCATTGCTGGAATTCCCCCAACACTTGGAAGATGTTGTGCTATAGGCCCGAACCAAAGAAGCCACTCAGCTTGCTGGTTGCCCAGCCTCTGTCGTGATCCTTGTATTTAGTTGTGATCACCCTCTTCCATAGGGTGTTTGATTCTTCGATACCTCCACAGCCATTTAGATAGAAGTTCCCAATCCATCTCCTTTAGAGCTCAGAAACCCAACCCACCTTCCTCCATCGAAAGATAAACATACTCCCTGTTTACTAGATGGAACTTGGACTCTCCCATCTCCAAGTGCCACAAGAAATTCGCTCTGGTCCTTTCCAAGTGATGAAGCATTGAGGCAGGTGCCCAAAAAAGAGACATGTAGTACACTGGGAGGTTCAATAGGGTAGACTTTATCGGTGTTATTCTTCCTCCTTTTGACAGATACCAACCCTTCCAACTTTCCAGTCTTTGGTCTACCCTTTCCACTACTGGGCCCCATATGTACCTGGACTTCAATTTCCCCCTGAGAGGGAGTCCCAAATAAGTTCCTAGAAATGAGGACATTGCACACCCTAGCAAATCCACCAGAGCCCCCAAGTTAGGCACTTCCCCCATAGCCATCATCCTGCTCTTGGGGAGAAACCTTCATCCTGGATACCGCTTCAAACATCAGTAAAATGGCTCTCAAAATTCCAAATCCCCTCCTCAGAGTTTGGAAGCATAACTAAAGAATCGTCAGCAAATTGATGGAGTAGGACAGAGGAGCCATCATTCCCCACCTGACACCCACTAATACAGCTTGTGTCTTCAACCTTTGCCATCATCCTGCTGAAAGTTTCCATAACCACATTAAATAGAAATGGTGAGAACAGGTCGCCTTGTCTCACAAGAATCGAGTAAGAGATTTTAGTAATGTAGGTCCTGATCTAGAAGCACCACTTGGGTCCAAAGCCCATTTGTTGGAGAGCCCACTCAAGGAAACCCCAATTCACGTGGTCGTACGCTTTCTCCATGTCTATTTGACATTCACCTATTATTTCCATTTCATCAAATTTTTTTCTAATGATTTGAAGTTACTTCCAAATTGTACTTTACTTGCTTCCCAACCACTTCCTACTCGTTTTCTAAACACTTCTTAATCATTTTTCGCCTTTCACTTCCCAAAAAATTATTGAACATTGCTTTCGCTTCTCACTCTAGTAACTGTGAGTAGGACTACTGCAGGTTCTTCTTCTCTTATCTTCTTCATCTTCTACATTTATTTCTGTTGTATCAAGATTACTGTCAAGGCTACACCATCAACTTATCATCAAGGCATCGATTGGGAAACCCTAATCCAATGTGAGGTTCTATTTTTGATAAATTCGGAACCGATGATACAATTCTGGACAGCAACTTGAGTTTGGTGTCTGCAATATCAACACTTGTCCAAGTCACTTGAAATTTTCTGAGTTTAGTGTTTCCTTCCTTAGTTATTTGCCTATCAATTTCTAGGACATTCTGAGTTGTCTTCCATATTTCTGTTAAGTTCTCTTAGTTGATGTTCTGCTGAGTAACTAGAGACAGGCCTGAGTTTTAACAAGTTTAATCCAATTAATCTAAAATTTTGCTGAATAAGCCTTCATCTAGAAACCTACTGCCATACAAAATTTGGCCATTCTGACATTCCTAGACTTTGTTTTGATTCACTCAAACTTCTGTCCAGGTTTGCCCAGATTAATTGTCCAATCATTAAAACCCTAACAACCCTAGTCATTTGAGATCATCTCAGTCCTTTGGACTTTCATTTGGACCATAACCTGCAGAACATTTAAGGCCCTAGGCCATCCTGCATCTATTATATTTTAATCAAATTGGTAGAAATGACCTTGAAAACAATCCAGATTCTCCAGATATAAGAGGGTAATACCTTGTAAAGTAAAAAAGCAAGAAGCTTGGGTTGGCCCATGATCTAATAACAAAACTTCCATAACTAATAGAAGTTTCAACTGTAAATACAACATATGTTATTGTCCTTTTGGATTAGGGCATAGATATTCACAAGGTTCTCAAGCGATCTCCAAGAAAAATGATTGCTGCTAAGCCAGAAGACAGACTTTAGTATGTGCTCCCAAAAGGAATTGGTGTTTGTGTCACTTAACCATTACTAATCCAACACTACAAGAAGGAAATATTTGAAGCAATTTTCTTTCCAAAGAGCCAGTAGACACAGATAAGGTTCAGAATGTTGGTGTTGGGCTTTGTTTACTCCCTCCAGAAATGGAGACAAATTATGAAAATAAATAAAACATGTCACCTAGTATAATTTTAGAAACAGATGAAAACAATGTGGAGACATGAAACAGGCAGTCTTATTTTAAGAAATAATTAAAGAAGCATGAACACACACTCATAACTCATAAAACTGCATACAATAATTTGGAATAACAAGAAGTCAGTTATGCTAAATACTTGCAACTATACATAATGCACCCCTACCCTGTACAGTATTCAACAGTCACGTCACGATGTAAGTGGTAACACAAAATAGTGGATTACATACATACATAGAATGTCAGATGTACTATTTTAACTGGATGAAGTACCCATGTTGAATGGGTTGAATTCTGACACCTAGATTCTGGTGTGACTTCAAATTTCATTACTAGCATGCCGGAATTAACATCTACAATACATTATGTGTTTTATCATTTAACATAGCTTCTAGGTGGCAAAAGATAACAATTTTTTGTTGCATTGACATTTTTTGTTGTCTTTAAGTATATAATAAGATACACTGTTTTGGTCCAACATCACGCTTAAAGTTACATATAATAACTGTTTCTTCTACATTACTAAAACACACCAAGTGCACTTTTATCTCTTATAAACAATTTAATTTTGATAGCATATCATACTTGTTAGTAATTACAATACTTTAGGCTGAAATGAATTCCATCACTCCCCTCCCTGCAAGAAGATCATTAAAATATTGACAGTGCTATAATAACACAAACATATCTACAACACCACATTCCAGTAAACTTACATATATTCCCAAAACATGAACTACGACTCTCTATTTAAAGATAAGAATTGAAGCTCTTCTTCTTCTTTGTGCTAACAGGAAACTAGGTTACTTGTAAGAAAAAATGATGAATGTGCTAGTCACACAATCCTATGCCATTACTTGGGAATGCTTCAAACATGCATTACACTGCCTTACAATTACCTCTGAACACTTCAAACATCACTGCAGATCAACATACTTATATTGGTCATAGGAGAAAAATTTTAGACACAGCCCATTAAGTGTTATATAATTAATTTAACAGCATACAGTAGCATGTACTGATGTAGCAATAGGAATAACAAACTAATAATAACACGAAATCTATGAAAATTCAATGAGAAAATGGCTATCTCATCTTTTTATAATACACACTAGTTCATGTCTTCAGAGTAACAAAGGATAAATATACCTTGACTCCTGCCGGGGGGGTCCCAGGCTTAGATGTAGTTGTGCTCCCAAAGTTGAACTTTGGCTTCTTTTCCGCAGGCTTGAGTATTTGGAAAGAGCACATCAGAGTCTCATCCACACTCATCATGGCACCCGAATTGTCAAACTCCCCACAGTAATTAGGTGCTGAAAATATTGTTACAAGCTGCCTGTTAGCAAAAAATTCATACCCATCCTCCACAACCTGCGTAATATGAAGGCAATAATCAGTTTGAAGCTTTTGGTCGTTGTGAGTCCAAGGAACCAAGTAAACTGAAATAGTAAATTGTAACCTGGTGAGCACGACAAACAAGGTCAAGGTCATGCTTCTGAAGAAACTCCGTCACCTTATCAGGACCAAAGGTATACGAAACTCCCCTATCATTCATCCCCCAACCTTGAACATCTTTACTGGGATCTGACCAGAGAAGATCACAAAGCAAACCAGTATCTGGGACATCTGTTGGGCGTTGTATGTTTCGTATTTGATCCAAATTATGGAGGTCAGGAGAAAGTCCTCCATGCATGCAGAGAATCTTTTCATCAATAAGGGCTGCCACCGGTAAGCAGTTAAAACAATCTGTGAAAACTTTCCACAGTCGAACATTGAATCTCCGCTTACATTCATCATAAAATCCATATATACGGTTTATAGAAGCACATTCATGATTGCCCCTCAAGAGAAAAAAGTTCTCTGGATATTTTATTTTATACGCAAGGAGAAGGCAAATGGTCTCCAGGCTTTGTTTGCCGCGATCCACATAATCCCCCAAGAATAGGTAATTAGCTTCTGGAGGTAATCCACCATATTCAAAAAGCCTTAAAAGATCAGAATACTGACCGTGAATGTCACCTAAAAATCAGACAAAGCACAATATCAGAAAGAAATATTCAGATATTTTTTTTCCTTTGATAAGTAAAATTCAGAATCTTCTCATCTAGAAATTAACAACTCATGTTACAGAGCTAGAGCTTTAGCAAGAGAGCATATATAGTTGGATTTTTAATTAAATAACAATTTTCAATTGCTTATATATGAGAATATACAACAATGCAAGAGCATCCCAATGTACAAAAAGCCTCATTCACAACATTTATACCTAAGATGTCTGTTACAGATAACGACATATGGAACCTTAGAAATAAGTTTATAGAGCTATCTCCAAAAATGAGGCAGAATGAAGTGATCAAAGTTGCATGGTAGAAGCATATACATTCATAAGAACTTGTTATATAGGACCATCAGATGGGAGTTCTATAACCAATCCATTTTTACTGCATCAAATGCATTCCATGTTATCACTCCAGGAAAATGGAAAAGAACTCCATATCTATTATTCAAGAGAGGGAATCATACAAAATAATCATCAAGGCTCCAGCTTGCAGGGACAAAATTGATGAGATGGCTAATCTCATAAGAGCGAAGTGTAAAGTTTGTGAACGCAAAACAGCTTATGAAAGTAAACTTCTCACATACAAGAACACAGGAAAGCAGGTTGTGGCCAAAACATAGCGGTCAAGAACAGAAGTGGGAGCTAAAGAAACACTTTGATATAAGCTTCATCATAGCCATGATTGGGGTTAAAACCCAATAACCTCAACTCGTGATTGTAAAAGATGCACCAATTATAAAACCAAGGAACAATATGGCATTTAAAAACTGAAAGCCCACCACGTTTTTTAAGAGTGCAAGTTGAAAAACTTGGCATTATAGAGCAAAAAGACACTTCTCCTGATGCTTTGAATTAATATCTGTGAAAAGAGAGGCCGGGATCCTTGAGTGCTTCAAAAATTAAACCACCAATTTATTTGCTTAGGCAGACCAGTCACTTCCCTCAAAAAGCCAACACTTTCCAACAAAACCCTTTCGAAAGAGAAGCACGGGATCAGATATCGCCCATCATGAATTCCTAAAAGAAATTGTTTTTGGGCTACTTACGCTGATGGAACTACGTACACAGTTATGATTACTTTATAAAGTGGATTATGATCTAGGGGTTTCACAAAAGTTTGGATCTTATCATCAAAGCTATTATAATTAAGTGATGCTTTCAAAAATTAACATGGTTATCTTTTCTTCCTTTTTTTTTTTTTTTTTGGTAATGGTAGTGATTTATTGAAAAGAATCAACAAGAGAGAACAAAGCTGGATTCACCAGGAGGGTGAACCACAAACACCACAAAAAAAAGGGACAAAAAGGAAATCACCCACCCAAAACTCCAAACCGGAGCGTAACAACAAAACTACTGAACACAGCCTGCATCCCACATCCTGTACCAATAGGCCTCCTCAAAATCCTGACTAATAAGGCCCACTCAAAAAGAAAATTGTACCCCAACATACAATATTTTCTCTATTATCAAAGGTCCTATTGTTCCTTTCCTTCCAAATGCCCCAACAAGAGCACCTGAAAGGTGGCTTCAGACAGCCTTACGACCCCTATCTATATCTGTTAATTGCTAAGCAGAGATTATGTTAACAGTGAATTAACCAACTCTCCCAATCCCTTAAGGTGTTGGGAGATACATAAATTAATACTGCAACACCCCCCCCCCCCTCTCAAGAACACTGTTCTCTCCAGGGAATACTCAGGGAACCAGGTGCGATTCCACAACGCATGCACACACGTGCAGCACTACATCCAGGAGAATACTTTTACTTCCACAGGATTCGAACTTGCGACCTGGCTTGGCTCTGATACCATGTTAACAGTGAATTAACCAACTCCCAGAAATCTTAAGGCATTGGAGATACAAAAATTAATACTTCAACAGATTAAGCCCCTAAAGTCAGACGAAAGAACCCAAGGAACACCTACACAAGCTAGAAAAAAGATCCATGCCCTGCAATTCAACTGACAGTGAACAGAACGATGGTCTAACATTTCCTCCTCCATGAAGCACAAAGAACACTGTTAGCCATATTCCAACCTTTTCTCTTATGATTAACAAGCAACTAAGATGGCCTTGTTGAGATATTTTTTGCTTTAAAATTTTAGAGGATGATTATGTTGATTCTGTTGAAATTAGGTAACAATGCCATGAAATATTTTTATTTTATTTTATTTTTTGACAAGCAAAAGATTATAGTCCAAAAGGGATGAACTCCACAGAAATACAAGCACCTGGAAAAACAAGAAAAATACAAGGCAAGGAAACAAAGAAACACAGACCTCCACACAAAATTACATTCCAATAATCCTCTCCCAATCATTTACTAGTGTCTAGTGACTCCCTCCTTAGAAGAGATCAATCCTTACAATGGGAAGTCCAATATCTAGCCCTCCTAAAGACTCTGAAATTGGGTTCAGCATAGTAGTTAAAGGCCCTATTGTTTCTCTTGACCTAATAGCTCAGGCCACTGCAGTAGGAGCTAATCACCAAATTTTATTTTCCTCCCTTCGAGAATGCCGATAATATCCACCCACAAAAGAGACTCTTTAGGTCCCTTGGCATAACCAACAATGGCCGAACATATTCAACATTCCTTGCGTACTTCCATGGAGAATTTACAGTGAGTTGCTAAATGTGGGATGCTTTCCTCATCATTATAACACAGGATGCAACGAATTTACTGAAAGAGAAGAAACAAAAGAAGGATACAATCCTAAGGGGCTCAGGAAAAGCCCCACAGAGAAAATCCAGAAAAGACTAATCAGCCCCAGCCCCCCAGCTGCAAAGACAACTAAAGAAACTAAGCTAAGAGACCCCCAACAACCGAAACTAAACAAAAATGCAGCCCTTTCAAACCAACCACCCAAAACAAAACAAACAAACAAACAAAAAAAAAAAAACACAAAAAAACCAGAAATAACAACCTCTGGGACAATCAGCAAGCACCAGAGCACCACCCTGGATCCAAAACCAAATGGTAAAAGGTGCAAAAAAAAGAACCCTCACCATACATCACCCACATAAAACCAAAAGGCCCAGTGGAAGATCCTTGAAACATCCCTCAGGTATGCCCCTTCCCCTTTTTCCCCTTGCTCTCTATATACTTTCCCCATGCACCCCCAGATCAAGAGATTTTGAACTTCTCACTATACAGACTTCCCACCTCCTTCCTTCTTGTAAACCACAACACCTTCTCCATGGTTCTAAATATCAACATATTTCCTAATATGTCTACAAAAATGTTTCCATTTCTTTTCTTTTCTTTTCTTCTTCTTTTTTTTTTTTTTCGAAAAGAAATATCTCAAATGAGTAGAAACATGAATCGAACAGTAATGTTTACACAATATAATGACTGATATTACAATATATAACATAACGTTTTTTATCAAATGCCAATTATATAAATATTGTTGGCATGTATGGAAAATTTGAGCAAAGAGTAGCATTTGGATACCTAACCATGTGACGCTTCCATCTATTGTCTTTTATTTTTTAGTCCAATATTTTGGGTTTTGTGATTAAGAATGACCACTTCATATTGATTCACTTTTTAGCTAATAATATTTAAAGTTGTACATAATGCATTAACAATGGCCTCAAGCATTAACATATTGTACCTTCATATTTAGATTCTCTATTGAATCTTATTAACTTGCATATAAAGAAGAAAAAAAATACCCAACACTTCAAGTACTTTTGTAAATTGACTTTGTGTTGTCAACATATATTACAATTTATAGTGATATGATAATTTAGAAATGTGTATTATGCTTCTTTTATAAATTCTTTTATATCAATGATTATTTTCAAAGATTGTGCAATGTTTCCAATGGTGCCACAAGTTCTACAATATTTCAACACATGTCCGACATTTCCAACATGTTTCTCATCTGTGAGTAACTGGCATTCTGTTCCTCATCTGTAAGTAACCGACACTCAACACCAACTTTTTAAACCTGATCTTCTCTATTCCTATCTCTACTCTCCAAGTGCCTAAATAAATCTTCTAAAAAAATATCCAAAGGAAAAAAGCACCCAACTTTTTGTCGACCTGAAACATGTGGCCAGTAGTAGATCCAGATTTTGTTAAAGACTCCACCTCCACTATCTTGGTAATGCAGAAGCATCCATGAGAAATAAGAAATTAAATGATCATGGGTGATCAATTGGGGTCCACATAAAGTTCTGTCTTTTTAGATTATTAGGTTTTTATTTATTTGTTGTTGTAATTCAGTAACTCACTTTTATCCCTTATTCTCAAAAATCAAAACTTGCCCATTTGGCTACGTTTTTGTATTACTAGAAAGGTTATTCAGTTACCTTTCAAACGAGACCAAGATTTCGCAAATCCAGGTGATTTGGGAGAGTTATGACCAAATTTCTGAAAGGATATCATTATGTAACGGGAATAGTGTTTTCTAGTAGGTTCTTTATTTTAGGTTTTAGCATATAAAGTGGCATGTTATTAATTTTTCCTTAGCAAAGTCAAGTTGTCTTTAGGGTTTTATTAGGGTTAGATGATTTAGCAACTCGAGAACATTAGTTTCTATATTGGGAATCTGTTTATAAAAGTGCTCATACCCAAATGAACTGAAGAGAGAATGGTTATTGAATGTTAAAGCTTTGTGGTTTGCTCAATTTTGAATTGAAGTTGGACTTCATTCATCATTGCCCACAGTTGCACTGTGGATTGACCTTGGAGGCCCCAAACTTTATAGGGATTCAGAATCAATATAGTGCTTCTTCCTTTCATCTATTCTTCTTTCATACGTGTGCTTTAAACACATCCAAATTCTGACCCTGCAGATAAGTACCTCACATACTTGAGTTTAAGGTGTTCTTAGTTCATCTGTTGGTTATCTATAGTTTCTGCTATTGTTATCTTCTGTCCAAGTGTTGGTGATCAAAATACTCCATCGTGTGATTAGAATTTTCCACTTTTTTCTGGATTATTTTCTGTTTTCCAGAGTAACAGCCTGAGTTTTATATATTTGACTGGTTTATATCTTAAATCCAACATTTCTTGGTGTTTAAGTAACCACCTAGAACCTCACTATTTGATTTTTGTTACTTTTAATTTTTGGGAAAGATTAAAGCTTAAATACAATACAGTCCACTAGTAACTAAGATCAAGAAAAAGGTGTGTTAATAGATAATGAAGTAGGGTCATACTATTTCAATGGAGATAACTAATGATGCAGACAATAATGTAAGATTGATGTATGTGCCACCCCATAATAGAGCCAAATTCGGATGTACATGTCATGCGGGTTTATTTGGAATTTTGTAAAGGGGTTAATTTTGTAATAAGGCCAATAGTGCCATGAATAGTTCAGTTTTTTTATTGTAACTTGTAATCCCATGACTTACTTTTATCCTAAGTTTTCAAGGGTCAAAACTTACCTTTTTGCCTTGATTTTGGTGTCATTAGAGAGGTTTTTCAGTTACCTTTCTAACAAGACCAAGATTGCGCAAATCCGAGGTGATTTGGGAAAGTTATGACCAAATTACTATAGGATTATCAAAGAGTAGTGAGAATAGTGTTTTTAGAAAGTTGGGTTTTAGAAAGTCCTAATTTTTAATAGTTTTAGATTTTAGGAAAGTCATGCTTTAGAAGATTTTTTATTTTAGTATGTCTTAGGCAGCAAGTTTAAAGTTTTTAGTAATTTCTAAATTAGGAAAGTTTTAGTAATACTTGATCTCCAAGTTTAGGTGTTTAGCAAGTTTCTAATTATGTATTTTATAAATTCTATAGGTTGTAAGCCCATTTAAAGCACCTCCCCTTGATTAATACATTTGAAAATTGATTAAAGTTTTTTGTGATACTGAGAGTTCCCAAGTGCTGATCGTGAGCCATTCTCTCTCCTTTCCTATAGGGTAACGCCATCTCCTAGGC
>JAOXJP010228752.1:0-11067 GCA_025762735.1 Platanus orientalis | reverse complement strand
GATCATGTCATTCTATTCAAATACAAAAATCACAGTAAAAAGTTATAACATTGTAGTGAAATTCAATATATTTTAAAACCCACATCAAAATTCAATCGGTTAGTAGGGTCTGGTTGTTTCAATCGGATGAGCAGGTTGAATCAGGATGATGACCAGTAAGGTGGGCTTTTTACAGAACATGAAATTGGTAAAAAAGCAAAAAAAAAAAAAAAAAATCTTTAGTTCCAGTGCAGCAGTTAAATGTGGAAGTGAAATCTGATGCAAACCGGAGGCAAGTGGAACTTTAAGAGTGAATTCTAGTAGTGCAAGATCGATCAGGACACAATTGGTTACACAGACTACAGACAAAATATCAAAACCAGAGAACTGCCAATTCGATCCCGGATTGAGCTAGACACCCAATTCAATCTTGAATTCATCCAGGATTGAGCCATCCCGGTGGAATGAAAATAGAAATTCCAGTGACGAGCTTGAAAGCTAGAGTTTCATGGGATATTAATTTGTATGATTTATATAAGGTCTTTATTGTTATTTAAGGTTTAAAAGAGTGAAAATATTGTAAAAAAAAAAGAGTAGTTTGTGAGAAATTGAGAGGTAACTCTTGCAATCTTCATCAAATAGTGAAGCATTATCTGTGGTTCCGTGGTTTTTTCTGAACTTGAGGTTTTTTACGTAAAATCTTGTGTTCTTGTGGTGTGTTTGTGGTTTCGATTGTTTTGTTTCGATTATTATTGTTTTTTCTTGTTTGGTTAAGTAGAAGATTTTCTATGATAATTCCCAACATTAAACTGGTTAAGTTGGCTAATTCTAATGATTCAATCAGACGATTTGATGTATGACACGGCCAAGGTTCAGACCAACCCACTTAAGGCCTTGGCTCCCAGGTTAACCTGTCCTTCTGTCTGGTCCAATATTGCTGGATTTTTGAAGTATTGGTTACTCTCCCTTATTAATTCCCCAGTTTTTTTGGCTTAAGAGTTACCTCTGGGTCTTCAGAATCAAAGTGCACAGGTGTTGCCACATGGAAGACAATGTCACAGCCGGCCACAGCAGTATCAAAGCTCCCTTCATCTGTAAGGTCTGCTCGGAAAATTTTTAGGTCACCGAAACCTTGTAGCTCCAGGAGGTGAGAGATCTTCTTTTGATTATCTACACCCAAAAAATAAGAAGTACCTGATTTAGCTCTTGATTCATTTCAACATTCCTAACACTAACATTTAAAGAAAAAGAAGACTCTGCACACATATTGAATTATAGTTATGATCAACCATCTAATAAGAAAGGGTGAGGCCCGTGAAACAGTGGAACATGGATGGAACTGTCTGATTTAGTTCAAGGGTGACCATATTATGGTATTCTAAACAAAACCCAAATTAAGGGGTGATCAACACTTGCTTAGATTGATTTTTTTTGTTTGTTTTTTGGTAGGGCCACCAGCCTACAGACAGCTTCATCACCGGAAGAGGCAGCCAATATCACTTATAACAGCAGAATGCTGCCAGGAGGTTTACCTCGTTCCTCGGAGGGTAATGCAACAGCTAGGGGTGGCAATGAGCAGCTGGTTCGGCTTGTCATGAACCAAGCCTGAACCTCATTTTAAACTCATCAAGTCAAGCCAAAGCCTGGATTTGAGCTCCTTGGATTTAGGGTGTGTTTGTCTCCTAGATTTGGGGTGTGAAAATAGTTGAAAAATGACAAATTGGATTAATAAGCTATTATGCTTTTGGACCTATTATTTTTTGTTGCTGATGAGCTGAGCAGAGCCTGAGTTTTGCCTTCATGTGATGAGCCTGAGCTGAGCTGGGAAAACCTTGGCTCAGCTCGGCTTGTTGCCATCCCTAGCTGCAGCCACCCACGCTGGTGGCATTGACAGCCTCATTATGACTCATTTCTTTTGTACGCCAAACCATTTCTAAACAAGTGATCTACTTAATGAAGAAAGGACACTGATGGGACTGGAACTGGCACACGGTTGAGATCCTCAACCGGAATACATCTCCTGAAGCCACCAACACTCTCGGAACATACTTTCCAAGATGACTCCCGAGGTGACCGAGTCAACACCTCCCGAAGCCACAGAGACCCTTGCAACGTACTTCCCGAGGTGACCGAATCAACATCTCCTAAGGCTAACAAAACCCACAGGAGATGCTTCCCGAGACATTCGAGCCAATATCTTCCAAGACCCCAAAACAAATATGTCACGAAAACCCGACCCGAGGCCCTTAAATAAGGAATGATACCACGTGTCATCGAGGCCAAACTATGAGAAACTAGGTGATATCCCTTGTATTGACAGAGAAGCCAACTCATATCCAACCATCTCTGACTAATCTGACTCCTGCAATCGCGCCTTGTTGCGCCGGCCTAGTAAGAGGCGTTAAGCTGAGAATCCGGGAACAATGTCGGAGCTGAGCATTATAAAGCAAGCCGATTGCAATGACAAAAGGTATGAGTAATACTTTTTCATAACCGCATACAGATTTCTCCTCTCCGAAGTCTCTAACTTGATCGTTGGAGTACTACCAGCCGGTAGTCGGCTGCCACCATTTCTCTCTCTGTCCTTGCAGGTTCATAGGATCATCGAAAGTCCTACACCTATCTGATCAAGTCCAAGTGTCGAATTCGGACTTCATTAGTTGGCGCCGTCTGTGAGAACCGTAGTTGGAACGGATCACTTGACTAAGGGTGTATGGTGGAGACCAAATCCATAGACGCACGAAGGAATAACTAGAGAAATGGTATTGCACATAATGATCAGACCAATCAGACTGAGGATGAAGTTGGCGGTCTAGACCTCGAATGACGAATGCGGGACCTCACAAAGGTCATTGAGGAAATTACTCAATAGAATCAACAACTCCTGCAAAGGATCATTATTCGAGAAGAAAAAGAGGCCCACGAAGGACTACGAAGGAATCAAAAACAGAGAACGAGTAGGGGAAATAGAATCTCTTCGATCAGAGAGGCATCATGATGAAGAACACCCTCACCAGAGTCATACAGAGGGAGATAGTTCGAGTAACCCACTAATGGATGAACGACTCAAAGAGATACAAAATCGATGTTATGCGGACGATGAAAGGGAAGGAACCGTCAATCGTCGAAGACTTGGTTAATAGGACTAAACTACCCTTCTCAGTCTGAGTGATGAACTGCTCACTTCCTCACAAACTTCACGCCCCCAAGATGGAAGCATTCGAAGGGACGAAAAACCTCCTCGACCACCTGGAGACATACAAGATGTTAATGCACCTCCAGGCCCTTCCAGAAGAAATCATGTGTCGAGCCTTTCCCTTGACCCTCAAGGGTCCTGCTTGCGTATGGTTCGGGAGACTAAAACCAGGATCTATTGACAGCTTCCTGAGTAAGCAGTTTATTAGCCATTTCATAAGCACTCAAAGTTGTCAGAAACCTATTACTTACCTCTTGAATGTCAAGTAAGATCGAGATGAATCACTGAGAAACTATATCACTCAGTTTAACAAGGAGGCATTGCAGGTGGACGATGCCGACAACAAGGTGATACTGACTGCCTTGATGGGAAGATTGTAGCCCTCTTGGTTCCTGTTTTCTCTGTTGAAATTTTCTCCTAACACCCTCGAGGAGTTAATGGTGAAAGCACAAAAGCATATGAATGCGGAAGAGGCAATGTCGGCTCGAAGAAACCGGGGGGGGGGGGAATCAAAGAAAAGGAAAAGAATGGATGGATCAAGCGGATCCACTCAGAGTCGAGGGCATGGTGATCAGCCCCGTCAGCTTAAGTCGAAATCGAGGAATTTCATATCCTGATTCCCCAAATATACCCCTCTGAACATAATTCCCGAGTGTATTTTAATGGTGATTAGAGACAACCCCGCCCTTAAATGGCCAGAGAAGTTGAAGGCCTCACCGGCACAAAGGGCAAGAGGGAAGTACTGTCGTTTCCACAGAGACCACAGTCATGACACGAACGACTGTTTCGACCTAAAGGAGCAAATTGAGGAGCTGATATAGTGAGGAAGGCTAAGAAGATTTGTGACGGGTCAGAAAACAAACAAGACTAGCGAGCCGCCAAGGTCACATCCCGCAAAGGAAAAATAAGGAATCCCACCCTTAGGAGAAATTAGAGTGATAGCAGAAGGATCTGTAGGGGGAAGAGAGTCCGCTTCGGCACAGAAAGCTTATTTGTGGAGATTCAAGCATACAGAGGGAAGGGATGTCTACACGATTGGAAGGCCGTTGAAACTAGCTCAAAAATCTGATCACCCTATCACCTTCTCAGACGAAGACTCCACCCAACTATTACACCCACATGATGATCCCCTTGTGGTAATAATCATGATTGCTAGATACAAGACACAGAGAGTATTAATAGAAAACGGTAGTTCTACTGACATCTTGTACCTGCCTGCCTTCAAGCAGATAGGGATCCCGAAAGATAGGCTATAACCCATAGGGGCACCCCTGGTTGGCTTCATGGGAGATAAGATCTTTCCATTAGGATCCATAGCTATATCAGTCACCGCTGGGCTCGGAGCACAACAAACTACAAAAGAAGTGATTATTTTGGTGGTTAATTGCCCATCGGCATACAATGCTATACTGGGGAGGCCCTCCCTCAATCAGATGAAAGGCATAACCTCTACTTACCACTTGATGATGAAATTCCCTGTAGAGCACAGGGTCAGAGAAGTTAAGGCCGACCAAACCGTGGCACGAGAACGTTACAGTGCCTCTATCTCAGATAGTTTACAGGAAGAGACGATAATGGTGGATGAAGAGAAGGCGAAGAAGGTCAACCCGACTGCTGAACCCGTAGAAGACCTCTTGGAAGTTCCATTGGATGGTCGGACGCTCAACCAGAAGGTCCGTATCGGAAGTTTGCTTGGGCCTAACCAGAGTAAAAGATTGATCAAACTTTTGGCCAAACACCAGAACATCTTTGCCCAGATGCACAAAGACATGCCTGACATTGATCCCGAGGTAATGGTGCATAAGTTGAATGTTAGACTACAAGACCAGTGAGGCAGAAAAGAAGAAACTTTACGGTGGACTGAAACAAGGCAGTTGCGGAAGAAGTGAACAAACTCCTTGAAGCTAAGTTTATACGGGAAGTCCACTACCCAAAATGGTTGTCGAACGTAGTGCTAGCCAGAAAAGCTAACAGAAAATGAAGGGTTTGTGTTGACTTTACAGACCTTAATAAAGTTTACCCAAAGGACAGTTTTCCCTTATCGAGAATAGACACTCTCGTAGATTCTACCTTTGGACACGAGTTACTTAGCTTCATGGACACCTTCTCAGGGTATAATTAGATTCAGATGTTTAGGCCGGATCAGGAGAGAACTTCATCACCGACCGAGGCCTATATTGTTATTAGATAATGCCCTTCGGGCTGAAGAACGCGGGAACTAGTTACCAGAGGCTGGTCAATACCATGTTCAAAGAACAAATTGGAAGGAATATGGAGGTATATGTCGATGACATGCTGGTCAAAAGTTTGAGGACAGACCTCCACTTTAGGGACCTCGAAGAGACATTCAACACACTAAGAAGATACAAAATGAGGCTGAATCCCGCGAAATGTGCCTTTGGAGTATCAACGGGAAAATCCTTGGGCTTCATGGTTTCGCAAAGAGGAATCAAGGCAAACCCCGAGAAGGTGGAAGCTATTATACGAATGGAATCACCTCGGAACATGAAGGAGGTTCAAAAACTGGTATGGAGAGCAGCTATGCTTAACCGGTTCATATCCCGATTGACAGATAAGTGTCTTCCTTTCTTTCGCCTTCTACAAAAGGCATTCTAGTTGATGACAGAGTGTGAAGAAGCATTTCAAAAACTCAAGGAGCACCTAGCGGGTCTGCCCTTATTGTGCAGAACCGAGCCCAACGATTCCCTACTCCTATATGTCACTGTCTCGGATTCTACCGTGAGTTTAGTCTTGATAAAAGAAGAGGGAAGTAAGCAACGTCCTGTGTACTACATAAGTCGGGCACTTACTGGAGCCGAGAGGAATTACCCGAAGGTAGAAAAGGTCACCTTCGCAATAGTGACCGCAGCAAGGAAGCTATGGCCATACTTCTAAGCTCATGTCGTCACTGTCCTCACGGACCAACCTCTGAAGTATGCCCTACAACAGCCAAACACCTCAAGAAAACTGATCAAATGGTCAGTGGAGCTTGGAGAATTCGACATCGAATACAAGCCGAGGGGAGTAGTAAAAGGTCAAGTTGTAACTGATTTCATAGTTGAACTAATTCTATCTCTAGACACGGAGATATTAGAGGGCTTTGCTCTCGCTGTAGGAGACAATTGGCAGTTGAATGTCGATAATTCGGCCACAGGCCACGTAAGCGGGGCCGGGATCATAATAATAGCCCCAAGAGGAGAAGAATTAGAGTATGCCATCAGATTCAGGTTTAAAGCAGCCAACCCACAAACTCAAAGCCAAAAATATAAGGGTTAGGAGTGACTCCAAGCTAATAGTGGACTAGGTCCTGGGTGAGTACAAAGCTAGGGAAGAAAGAATGACATAATATTTGTGAGCAGTCCAAGTGCTAATGGCCACGTTTAACGTATTCATCATTGAACACGTACCATGGGAGAAAAATGACAGAGCCAACAGGTTAGCCCGATTAGCCTCAGCCCTCGGAGACGATGATGGCACGATGGTTGAATATATGCCAACAACGAGTATTGTTGTCACCGAAGTGGTACCCATCGGGGTCACTGAAGGAGGGCCAACATGGATGAACCCGATCAGGGCGTTCCTAGAAAGAGACAAACTACTCAACGATTGTACAGAAGCTAGGAAGTTGAAGTTAAGGGCTTCACGGTACGTGATGTTAGACGGAGTCCTGTACAAAAGAAGCCTCACATTGCCCTACCTTCGGTGCTTAACCCCAACAGAGTCGAAATTAGCTATGAAGGAGGTACATGAAGGGGTATGTGGAAATCACTCGGGGGGAAAATTGATGGTTCATCGACTCGTCAAAACTAGCTACTACTGGCCCACTATGCAAACCGAAGCTGCACATTTCGCTTGAGAATATGACAAATGACAAAGATTCGCCAATAAGCCTTGGCAACCTACAAAAGAACTCACACCAATCCCAGCCCCCTGGCCATTTACACAATGGGGATTAGATATAGTCGGTCAACTCCCGTAAGGGAAAAAACAGGTCAGGTTCATTATCGTGACAATCGACTACTTCACCAAGTGGGCAGAAGCAGAACCCGTTGCCAAGATTACCTAGAGCAGTGTCCAAAACTTCGTGTGGAAGGCTCTAGTTTGTAGATTTGGTGTTCTAGAAGTTCTGATCTCAGATAATGGTAAGTAATTTGACAACCCTCGGTTTAGGAAATTTTGCTCAAATCTCAAGATCAGAAACCATTATTCTTCTCTAGGACACCCTCAGGTCAGGCCAACGGACAAGTAAAAGTCACCAATCGAACTCTCCTCAATATAATAAAAATAAGGTTGAAAGCATACAAAGGGAATTAGTCAGATGAGCAACCAGGAACCTTATGGGCATACAGAACGACAGTCAGGACCCTAACAGGTGAAACTCCTTTTCTCTTGGCGTTTAGGTCAGAGGCAGTAACCCAGGTAGAATTGATCCTACCAACATACCGAGTCGCTAGAGCAAATAAATGCGAGAACAAGAAGAATCTCCACCTAAATTTGGATATACTGGAAGGAAGAAGGAAGAAGGTTGCAACTCGAATGACCATTTACTGGAATACCATGGCCCGATATTATAACACAAAATTCAAAGAGAGGAAATTTAGAGTTGGAGATCTAGTCATGAAGGAGATCACGCTTGCCACCAAGAAACCGGCAAAAGGGAAACTTAGACCAAATTGAGAAGGACTGTACAAAGCTATAAAGTTCAACAAGCTTGGATCATATCACCTTGAGAGTCTGGAAGGCAAACCACTGCTCTGACCTTTGAATGCAGAACACCTAAGGAAGTACTATCCCTAGGGAAATTGTAACTTAGCATTAATAAATGAAAGGGAATCTTTCTACACAAATATAAGCCTACGAAATTACTTGGAACGATGATAAGGTACGTAATTCTACTGGCCCCATGTGGTCGAGGGTCGTTTGACAACTCGGATTATTCTACTGGCCTCATATGGCCGAGAGTCACTTGATGACTTGGTTATTCGACAAGCCCCATGTGACCGAAAATCACTTGATGACTTAGTTTATTCTACTGGACCCATGTGGCCGAGAGTCACTTGATGACTCGGTTATTCGACTGGCCCCATGTGGCTAAAAGTCACTTGATGACTTAGCTTATTCTACTGGCCCCATGTGGCCAAGAGTCATTTGATGACTCGGTTATTCGACTAGCCCCATGTAGCCGAAAGTCACTTAATGACTTAGCCAATTTTACTAGCCCCATGTGGCCGAGGGTCGTTTGATGACTCAGATTATTCTACTGGTCCCATGTGACCGAGAGTCACTTGATGACTCGGTTATTCGACTAGCTCCATGTGGCTGAAAGTCAATGACTTAGCCTACTCTACTTATCCCATATGGCCGAAAGTCACTTGATGACTTAGCTTATTTTACTGGCCCCATGTGGCCAAGAGTCACTTGATGACTCGGTTATTCGACTGGCCCTATGTGGCTGAAAGTCACTTAATGACTTAGCCAATTTTACTAGCCCCATATGGCCGAGGATCGTTTGACGACTTAGATTATTCTACTGGCCCCATGTGACCGAGAGTCACTTGATGACTCGGTTATTTGACTAACCCCATGTGGCCGAGAGTCACTTGATGACTCAATTATTCGACTAGCCCCATGTGGCTGAAAGTCTACTCTACTTGCTCCATATGGCCGAAAGTCACTTAATGACTTAGCTTATTCTAATGGCCCCATGTGACCGAGAGTCACTTGATGACCCGGTTATTCGATTGGCCCCATGTGGCCAAAAGTCACTTGACTTAGAAGCACCCAACTGATTCAAATTGTCACTAAGCACTTAAACGGTTTTTAAAAGTTAGAATGAGTGCTATAGGTTCAGCTAAAAAGGACACTAATTAAGTTATTACACTAAGCACGAAGGCTCAAAATGGAATAAATGGGAAAGACAGATGTTTTCATTCATAGAAAATATTGTTACAAGAGAATCCATGAAAAAATAGATGAATTACAAGCAAGACTATTAAAGGCATAGTCTAACCCTCGGCTTTATCTTCCTCGACTTGAACCTCGGCCGCAACAAGAGATCCAGATTCATCATTAAAGATGAACCCGGAGAAGTCGACCTCCGGGTATGCTCGGGAGGCTTTGCACCGAAATGCCTCGAAACCGTCCCGGTAATAGTCCGAGACTTCGAGGGCATAATCGGTTGAGCCTTGAATCTCCTTCCATGCTACCTCCCTCTCTTTTTGTAGATGAGCCAATGCATCCTTAGCCTCTGCCCTCTCCCGAGCAAGGATTTCCACAGCTCTCATTGCTCTGCTGTCTGCCTCGACCACCTTGTCATTTCGGAGCTTGACCGCTAGGTCATCCCTCTCAGAACGAAGCGAGTTAAGCTCAGTGCGAAGATCAGACTCCCTTTGAGCATAATCAAACATTAGGGCCTGGAAGCCCAAGTTCTCGGACCTTAAATCTGCGACCTTTTGCGTGCGAGCGGCATCCTCCGCAGCCTTTTGGAACTAGATGTCTGTCGTCACGAGCGATGTTAACTGCAAAAAGAAGAAATAAAATTGTGAGATTAAGAAAGTTAAAGTGGAAGAATTGTTGAAGGATCATAAAGAAATATACCTCGGCCAAGTCAAGCACCATCCTCTGGTACAAGGCGCCCGAGTTCATCGTAAGTAGGGCCTCGAGATCACCCCTCAGAACAACCCCAGTCATTTTCTTGAAGGCATATTCTGGATTGTTCGCGAAAGTATCCACCGTTAGGCCTTTTCCTTTGTCGGCCCAAGCAACAATGTCACCAACAGATGGAGTTAGATGGCTCCCAGCAGAGCCAGGGGCAGAGTCGGAGGCCACGCAAGCAGATGAAAGACTAATGGAAGCGCTTGGGGCCATCTGGTCCTTCCGTGGGGGTTGGGAAGCAACGCCCTCCCGACTAACCGAGGCTGTTGCCTAGGCATTTTGGCATTTCGATATGGGAATTATCGGGTCGCCGGACCTTTTACCCTCACCTGCTCTCGAGCCTTCCTCAGCAGGGGGAATCTTTGGAGACTTAGCCGCTCCCTCATGGGCCTCGCGAGCCTTCAACATGAGCTTCAAGTTGGGATTTGTCATGACTACAAAATATGGAAGACGAGTGAAAAAAAATAATTAGGGAAAGGGATGACAAATACCCGAGGCCGTTACCTCAGCGAGTTCCACCACAGGAGGAATACCTAGGTTATCTGACATAACATCCTCGACAGACTGAGGTTGGAAGGGAAAACGAGAAAGTGCCTCTGGAGTGATGAGGGACGAGTAGTCGTGCACAGGGTAAGAGATCGCCCTAAGCACTCTGTTGAAGGTGGATGCCAGAAGTTGAGGCTCGACAAGAGCTGAGACAGAACACAACAAAAAGAAAAGCAAGGTAAGAAGTCAAAGGCAGACTCAAAAGGAAAACAAAAACTATAACGACACAAAACCACTTACCAAAGGAGTTCAGATTACCCCAAACTTGGCTGAAGCAAACCAGCTTCTCTACTTTGCTATCCCACGGGCATGCTTCGCAGCCATTGCCCGAAACTTAGAAAAATCTACTTTTCCAACCTTTGTGGGAAGTTAGAAGACCTGTAACTAAGTTTCTAAAACTATCGCGGGCAGTGAAAAACCACCAACCCGCTTCCTTCTCGACAATCTGGTAGTAGAAAAGGAATTCTAAGACTAAAAGATGATCGCGCAGGTGTAAGCACCTAATTTTGGTGCAATTCCCAATTCTGGCGCTTTTCTTCAAGTCAGCAGACGGGCAAAGCAATCCTGAGTTTTTTTGTAATCTAGCCAATTCCAGTTGATAAGAATTAACCCTTATTCCCATCATCCTCTTTATTTGTCCATTTATTTGTTATTATTTATAAAAAATAGTATTTTATTTTTCAAAGTGTTAT
>JAOXJP010228751.1:0-11067 GCA_025762735.1 Platanus orientalis | reverse complement strand
ATGCATCCGATTTCGGTTCGTTTAATAATCGGATATCTAATAATCGGATCGGATTTTAAACGGAGTCGGATATATGATCATCCGAATTTGCTTTAATCGGATCGGATTTGGATGCTTAGCCGGATTGACAGCCCTACTTATAGCAAGCAAATCCCTACAGTAAAAGTTAAATTTTGAAAAGTTTTTGTTGGTATTCAATATTGTCAGGCGTGACTTCAAGCTGTTGGTCAGATTTTGGCCCCATCCAATTCCAAACAGTAAAGGTTTTTGTTGATCTGAGTTTGCTAGGATGTTACTAACCCTGTATGATCCTAGGAAAAGAGATAGCCTATTGAAATCTTCAGCAAAAATTAAACTCTATCAAGTTCTAAAAGGAGGAGGTGTTAAACAGGGTATCAGAATAGCTTGTAGAAAATCAATCACCCACTTTATCAGGCCAAAGTTTTGAAGGATCAGGCACTTCTAGGGTCTGGGGAATCCTTGGATGACACACTCTAAGGCAGCCAACTTCCGAAAACTTTACCCTATTAAAACCCATATCAAGGGCTATCCTGGGCTGGTGGCACAACATAGTTTGAGTCAGATTTTGGGTATTTCCAAAATCCTAATTTCGGGTACTTGGGTTTTGCATGCTGGTTGGTTTCCATCCACATGGACAACAAGAAGGGACTAAGGTGCTAAATTTTTTAGTATCTTTTATGCTCAACCCTATTGTTTTTGAACCCTAGTCAAGTTCCCCACATATATTAGTTACTTCTCATGCAATCCTTTTGTCTATTTGTTATTTCTCCTTTGTTACCATGTTTAGATCACATTTAGTCTATTTTCTTGTGTCTGATTTTCTGGACAACAACTATAAGTTTTACCTTTCTCTAAATTAGTTAGATATATTTAGAATATTGCCTAAGTCTTTTACTTGTTTATTGTTTGTTTTCCCTAATTTCTCTAGTGCATATTGAATCTAATTTAAGAGCAATCTGATTTTGCATGAGAAGGGTGTAAGTAGGAATCTAATTTATGTCGTTTTATTGCTTTAGTAATTTTATATCTATCTCCTATGCATACACTCACTATCCTACATGCATGCTGCAATAGGTATTCTGTACTAGAGGGGTATTTTTGTACTATATCTATTATATGAATAAAATACATACCGTATGGGAGAGATTAGATTCATTCTCTCCCTACGTTTCTCTCCCTTCTTATTCCTCTTCTTTTCGTTTCTTGAATCTATGAACAACAACCAACTTGGTATCAGAGCATCTGGGTTATTGATCTACACTTCCAGACAACAAATCAGAGGGAAAAAAGTCACTGATGTAAGCAGGACGTATGCTGACGTCCATGGTTTAAAAACTTAGATCGTCGGACTGGATTGTCCAGGCCCAAAACTGATCCATCGGATTGTCCGAATCTGATCGTGGATCGGCGATCCACCTTTGGATCACTCGGTCCTAAAATCGATCAAAGGCCAAAAAATTATAAAAAAATTTCTAAAAATTTATAATATTCTTATAATGTTTTTTATAAATTTTTTTAATGAAAAACAATTAATTTTAACTATGTTAGTTGCATCATTCATGAATAAATACTATCATGAGCATGTATATTTATAAAGAACAAGATTGAACATTTCATAACCAAACATCAAATATGATTACTTCTAGTGCAAAAAAACTAAACCATATACAATAACATCTAAATTATGATGAACATAATTGTAGGCATATTAAGTGCATTATACATGTATGAACAAGGTTACGAGGTTCGTATAAGTTCAATATTGTAATTGGCATAACCAAACATCCAATATTATTATATATATTGATGCATAAAAACTAAACTATGTACAAAATCATATAAATAAATAAAAATACATGATTGTTTATTTTGGCCAATGGGTTGGTGAAGTTAATCTAGCCTTCTATTGTAGGGGTGGCTAGGGGGGAGGGGTTTCTCCCACTATCAATGTAGGGGGGGTTATATTATGAAAAATATGTAATCCAATGATTAGATTTATCGTTCGTTATAAGACCAAGGAATTTACCTTTTATATGTTATTTCAAAACTTTTAGGAATATTTATAGAGAATCAGGGAAGTGTTTGTATACTCTTGAAGAAACAAAAACTTATATAGGAGGGGGAATGAAAAACTATTTTTTAGGTTTTTTTTTGGATTAGACGATCCCATGTAGGGATTGGACCATCCAAAATGATCCGGCCTTGGATCGGACAATTCCTATAAGGGATCGGACGATCCATGTGAGATCACGATCTACATGCAATGATTGGACCATTTAAGTCCAATCCCAATTTAGACCGGATGATCCGATCCCAGATCGTTCGAGTTTTGAAACCATGCTGCCGTACAAGTGTTAGACTAAGCCAACTACATGGTTTGATAGATCGTGAGTTCTACTATTTATTGAACATTTTTTTTTGTAATATTTTGAGCATCAGAACAATTTTTTTCTATGGTTTTTATGTAGAACAAAAAAAAAAAAAAAAAAAAAAAAAAAACGCAAATTTGTTAAATCTGCTCGATCTGATCGACAGGAGAGTTTTTGGCAAGGACTTGTCATTTTTTTATGGAGAATTAGTTAGTTTTTGTCCCACTCGATTTGGTTAAGTATTAAGCTCTTAATGAAGAGTTTTTGGGCTCTTTATTGACACCTAAGGCTTTTTTTAACCTATTTTTCGTTTAAAAAAATTATAAAAAATGTTGTGCAGTCTTTGAAGGGATTGTGTAACATCTAGAAGTGTGTTATTAATCCATCGTAAGTGTTTAGAATGAGTTTTTCTGGTTGCTCTCTTGTTCACAAGTTGTTGGGTTGATTAGACCCATTGTTGGAATGTGTGGTGTGGCGTCTTTGGGCTTTTCTATTGTGGGTTGTGAGCAATAATTATTTTACTTGTGGGGGCTGTTTCTTATGCAAATAGACCAGTGAGGGTCTTGTTGCAGTGGTTAGTGGCTATTTTCTTAGGTTTGTAATACCTTGTGGTTTATGATATTTTGTAGTTGAGGCTTCGAACATGTTGGAGACTAGTGATATTACATCAGCCCCTTTTGGAGGTGTTGGAGTAGTGAACGAAACCCCTAACACCCTTATTACAATAGTCAGATTTGATGGGAGTAATTACGTTCCTTGGTTTCATTCAGTCTAACTATACATTACAGATAAAAGGAAGTTAGGATACCTAACGGGTGAGATATAGGCTTCGAATTCAAAATTAGCTACTTTTCCCAAGTGGTAGGATGAAAATGCCACAGTTATGTCATGGCTGCTCCATTTTATGTAGCCCAAAATTTATAAGGCATTCATGTATCTGCCTACTGCTAAGGATATTTAGGACTCTATGATATAGACTCATTCCAAGAAAGGGAATAAGGTCAGGATGTATGATTTGCATTAGAAAATGTTCCAACTTCGCCAAGTTGATAAGTCTCTTTCCTCTTACTATTCTACACTCACAGGGCTGTGGCAAGGAATCGATTATTACAAGACTTACTGTCCAAAGTGTTAAAAAGATTTGGTTAAGTATAATAGGGAGGTTAAGGAGAACAGAGTGTTTGATTTCTTGGTAGGGCTGAACTCCAAATATGATATCATCCATATACAGATCCTTGGAAAAGAGCCTCTCCATCACTCAGTGAAGTTTACTCTTATGTTCAAGAAGAGGAGGATTGTCGTCACGCCATGCGCAGTCCTTCATCACCTCATTCTACAGAAAAAACAACATTTATCTCTTCCGCTTAGCGTGGTGGTCAAGGAGGTTTCCGTGGTCGTGGGGGTGGTGGTAGGGGTGGTTTTTCAGGGGATGACAAATATAAGCTTAAATGTGATCACTGTAGCCGTTTTTGACATACGAATGACACTTCTTGTGATTTACATGGTCGTCCCTAGGAACTTCAGAGTTGTTCTCCTCAACGAGGTTCTTATTTTGGGGGGCATGGAGGTTCTCGATTCACTAGTGGTGGTAGGACAAGTGCCAATTCAGTGATATTTGCTCCATCTAATATTACACCAACTACTTCTCTGATCCTACTACCAGCTCCCTCTTTCGTGGCGAGATTGAGGCTCTGCAATGCTTTATGTCTAGTTTGGATACATCCACTTTGACTTCTTATACTTCTTTTGCATAGTTAGGTACCTCTGACTCTGTCTTCAATGCTAGTGTTTCTACTCCTGGTCACTCTTGGATCATCGATTCAGGAGCTTCTGACCATATCACTAGTATGTCTTCATTTTTTTTTTTTCATATTCTATTTGTTCTGGAAATGATAAGGTCCAAATTGCAGATGGGTCTTATTCTTCTATTGAGGGTAAAGGGAGTATCCCTGTTACTCCTTCCTTACCCTTGTCCTCTATACGTGTCTCAAACTTCACTTTAAACCTGTTATATGTGAGTCATCTAACAAATTCTTTAAATTGTAGTGTAACTTTTTTTCCTTCTCATTGTGTCTTTCAAGACATGGGTTCGAGGAGGACGATTAGTAGGGGCCATGAGGAAAATGAATTATATATCTTGGATGTTCCCTTTCATTCAACATTACCAGTTTGATGGATCTGTAGATCGCTATAAGACTCGTTTGGTTGCTACAAGCTACACTCAAACTTTATGGGATTGATTACCAGGAGACATTTACACCTGTGGCTAAGTTAAATTCTATTCAGGTGTTGCTCTTTGTTTCTACTAATTAAGGCTGGTCCCTTCTCCATTTTGATTAAAAAATGCTTTCTTACATGATGATTTGGTTGAGGAGGTGTACATGAGGCTTCCATCGGGTTTCTTTCCTTTCATCTTCTAAGCGGAAGGTATGATGGTTAAAAAAGGCACTCTTTGGTCTCAAGCAATCCCCTCGGGCTTAGTTCAAGCGGTTCATACTAGCAGTGCTTTAGTTTGGGTATTGTCAAAGTTAGGTTGATCACACTTTATTCATCAAGCATGGTGGTGGTGATCATCTTACTGCTTTGATCGTTTATGGATGACATTATTTTCATTAGTAATGATCTTGTAGAGATTTTTCAATTAAAAATGCGATTGGCATAGGAGTTTGAAATTAAAGACTTGGGGTAGTTGTGATATTTTTTGGGTATTGAAGTAGCTAGATCCAGGAAATGAATTTTTATTTCTCAGTGGAAGTAAACTTTGGACTTTTGGACAAAGACTGGTATGACGGCTTATAAGCCTACTGACACACCCATCGATCCCAATCATTGCTTTATAGCTGAGGTGGATGACAAACTGATTGATGCAGGCATGTATTAGTGTCTTGTCAATCGACTTATCTATCTCACTCTCACCAGACCTGATATTACTTATACCGTAAGTGTTATGAGTCAGTTTATGCATGCCCCTACTACTGTGCATCTTGATGCTGTGTATCGTATTCTTTAGTATCTAAACAATAGTCTTGGTGCTGGCTTTTTGTATTCTCGACAGTATGGCTTATGTGTTGAGAGATATACTGATGCTGATTTGGTTGGTTCGATTAATGATAGAAGATCTACCTCGGGTTATTGTACTTTTATTGGAGGTAATCTCGTTTCTTGGAGGAGCAAAAAACAGTCTGTTGTTCCTTTAGTGTTGAGGCATAAATCCATTCTATGGCTCATGGTGTTTGTGAGCTTTTGTAGTTATCATTTTCTCTTTGAGCTTAGGTTTCCTATCACCTCTCCTATGCGCCTCTATTTTGATAATAAGGCTGCCATCAGCATTGCACATAACCCGGTGCAACATGATCGTATCAAACATATTGAAGTTGACCGTCATTTTGTTAAGGAGAAGCTTCTTGCTGATATTATTTGTACCCCTTTTGTGAAGGCTGAAGATCAACTTACTGATGTGTTTACAAAAGGTCTCAGCCGCGATTCATTTCACTCCTTGGTTCACAACCTGGGTCTCGCCGACATCTACCACCCATCTTAAGGGGAGGTGTAGAAGTATATGTGGTCGTATGGGGTATATGAGTATATTGGGTATTCTATACTTGAGGGTATTTGTGTATTATACCCATTATTATATGCATAAAATACATATTTTATGGGAGAGATTAGATTCATTCTCTCTTCCTATGTTGCTCTCTCTTCTTTCCCTCTTTTCTTCTTCTTCTTCCTCTCCTTTCCTTTTCTTGAATCCATGAATGACAACCAACTAGAAGAAGACTCATGGCCTCTTAGAAGATCACCCAATATCACACATAATTTTATCAATCTTCACTATATTTAATTGCATAGGAGGTACCTTTAAATAAGCTTACATTCTAAAATATTTGGAACTTTCTAAAAAAGAAAATCTTTTAAAATACATGCAACTTGTTGCCCAAACTTTCCCAAATTCAAAACTTCTTAAAATACACTTTCTAAAATCCTAAACCTACTAAAAACACTTAAAACTTATGACACAAGTATTACCACACTTAGTATTTTCTAAAACACAAAGTTCCTAAAATTTTAAACTACTAAATCATCTAAACTTTCGAAAAAACACTAGTCCTACAACTTTTGACAACCCTAGTAATTTTGTCATAACTTTCCCAAATTACCTCGGATTTGTGCAATCTTGGTCTTGCTAGATATGTAACTGAATTACCCATCTAATGACACCAAAATCAGGCCAAAAGGTAAGTTTTGATCATAGAAAAATTGGGTCAAAAGTGAAAAACAGGATTACAACTAAAAACCCAAAAAACCTAAACTAACCATCAAACAATTGGCCTTATTACAAGATTACCCACTCCTAAATAATTATAATCAACTCCACATAATATGTACACTTAAATCTAGTGCTCTTGTTTGGGGATACATACATAAGTCGCATAATGTTGTCCACATCAACTTTCTTCTTTCTTGAATACACTTCAGAATAATCTTTCTCCACCTTACTGTTTTTTACCTCTTTTGTCGAATGAAGAGGGGAAAAGAGGTAGCTTAGTGATGTAGGACAGACTATAGGGCTACTGTTTCGTAAGGATAATGGGCCCACAACTATATTCCAAATCCTTAGATGTCTCTCCCACAGTTCGGTAGAACCTTTAATTATCTAATCTGAAATTTCAGGGGTTAATGAAGATCTTAGCAGATCTGGAATACAATTTTGATCAAGGGTTCAGTTCGACTAATCAGAGAAGTCTGACTAAATCCAAAGAATAAGAAGAGCTCCATTAATATTAGCACTTATGCTTCTCAGAATTTTGTAAACACACAACCTTCTTATCCCACTTAAATAGAAGTAACTCAGTTTTAGCCTCACCACAGATTTCAGAAACAACTCCCACAACAGAATTGTAAATCAAATGAGGAGAATGTCAACAACTTATTTGATAAAATACTGCGATGGTTGAAACATGATCACGTAGAAATCAGTAGATATACTATCCCACATGCAGAAATAAAGAACAAATGAAAAAAAAGAAAATAAGAAAATAAGGAAGAAAGAACCAATCAGCTACAATATTTTAGGGTTTCCCTTCTGCACCAACCGTTATGAAGAGAAAAGAAGCTACAACTTCAATTCATACATCTCCAAACTTTTTCATTCTATATGGATGGGTCTCTTTAAATATGGTTTTATGGCAGAATATGTTTCCTAAACAAAAAAGAAATTGATACTCTATTGATAAAACCTCTTAACCCTAATAAAACTATAGAGACAACTTGGCTTAGTCACGGGAAAATTAGTAATATCTAATACAACCCTAAATCCCCCCTTTTGCTTGCTAAACCATAAATAAAATAAACTACTAAATAAATAATTATTCCCGTCACATACTATAACCCCTTCAGTATTTTGGTTAGAACTCTCTCAAATCACACCGGATTTGCGAGATATCTGTTTCATTTGAAAGGTAGCTGAATAATCTTTCTAATGGTACCAAAATCTAGTCAAACAGGCAAATTTTGACCACTGTAAATTAGGCTTAGAAAGAAATTATGTGATTACAACTTCAAATAAATTAAAGCTATCAATAAGAAAAACTAAACTCTTAAGTGGTCCCCACACTATCATCCATGATCATCTAATTTCTTTTCCTTGATAGCAACAATGTGGTTGCATCCCATAGATGCTTTTGCATCACTTCGTAGACTAATCCGGTGTAACTAAAACAATAAAGGCCCATTTCTTTATGATCAAGAATCACTCATTATGTTACTCAGATACAAAAAGGATATGGAATTTTAAAGTAGTCATCATGCAATTTACATTTTGGAAGAATCCAACATGATATGGCACCCATTTAAAGTATCCAAGTAACATAGCACCTAGATGCTCTACCATATGTATAGTTTGATGGTGTAAAAGTTGAGTAACAGTTTAGTATTTCATTTACAGATTTATCTGTACAACACTGACTCAATTGACACTATCTAAGGTATAATAATGTAAGGTTCTTATGTTTTAGACAGTAAATCTGGTTTACAACTGGCAGTCTTCAGGACCATGATCCAGCATTTGATAGGGCTCATTTAAGCAATTTCATATGATAAAACAGGACCTGATTGAATAGATAGTTCATCTGATTTCTTTGACAAATTTCATTTTTTATTTTAAAATTGACCATTTTTCACAATTTTACTTCATTTTTTTCTTAAAATCAAAAGAATGTGATGGATTTCTAAAATTGTATATTTTGGCTTAGTCCTTGAGTGGACCATGTGAATGGTGAGTCTTGGCTAAGTTACATGTGAGCCATGTCTGTGGTGATTTACAGTCTTACAGTCTCTTCAACATGGAGATGATCACATTTTTCTGTAGGGAGCAGTTTGAGTCTTATCACCTTGGTTACAAGACCTGCACAAGGATCCTGTACAGCCATATCTGGGCACGTGCCTCATATATGGAGGACTGTGACCTACTACTGAACAGGTCCCACCTGAGTTTCCAAGGCCAAAAATTTGTATGATTTGATGATTTTACACAATCTGATCTGTAAATTTCTAGATTTTTTCCCATCCAAATGAATGCAATAAAATTACATAGGTATTATCATCTGTTCATACTGGATTTTGGCCTAAGTGATCCCTTAGCTGGGTGTAGTTCGGTGGTTGGTCCCACCTAAAAATTGCCTCGGCCAAAAGTTTGTAAGATCAGGTGATTTTTAACTCTGTTCTGCAAATTTGTTTTGGTGGCATATTAGATATTTTCCCGTCCAAATGGATGCAATAAAAATTTCTAGTTGCTATCATGTGATCATGCTGATTTTTTCCCTAAGCTATGTACAAATTCAGTTTTCGGTTCTGATCCCCTGTACACGAGATGCATGTTGAGATATGGTACTACCGGGCCCTAGATTCCCTCTTATCTAGAAGCCAACTTGTTCTCAGTCTCTGTTTCTTTTTGGCAGAGTGATTTGCACTTACTGTTTTACCATGCAGGGTTGCACTTACGTTGCAGCTTCGTTCATGGAATACTTTGTAAGCCGTGGAGAGGTCATTCTGATGTTGGTTGAGGCCATTGGTGAGTCATGTAAAATTGGTTCTGTGCTAATTCAAATCTTGTACCCCTTGTTTTGATGTGACAAGTACCAAAACCATGGTAAGCATTTCAATGTTTAGCAGTTGAGCCTATGCAACCATTAAAACCTGGTGTGATGATAGCTAACCAGTAGTGCAACTTGGGCCAGGATCAATTTGAACTTGGACTCCAATCCAATTTTTTAACTTTGGTTGGGTTTGGGTTTGAAAATTATAGTCTGACTTAAGGTAAAGATAAAAAAATATATGCAAAGGTTAAAGCAATATAAGAGTTGGTCTGTTGATGTAAGTTTGAGAGGCTGTGAGTTTATTTCCTAGAAACCCTTCTTTGTTAACATCATTTCCATATAACTAAAACATTAAAATGAAAATACTCATTAAGTAATGAACCCTACTCAACCTCACAACCCATTTAGTGGAGCATGTTAACCCAATCTGGTTGCATCAGTGGGTTGATCTGAGTTAACCCAGTAACATAAGGTTCCCCATATTGCTCAACAATTATAAAAAATAAAATAAAACTAACTCAACAATTATAAAAAATAAAATAAAACTAAATGTAAAACTTTTGATCTTAGTCTTGGTTTAGCTCTAATGAGATGGGTTTTAGAATGGTTGACCAGTTTGACAGGTCAACTTTTTAATACAATTTTGATGTTTATCCATGTCTGGGATAAGACCAAGCTATTGACAGTCCAGGCTTTGTGTCAGCTGGACCAGTCGTGTTTGGAAGGGTTTTCAAAACACTTAACTAATATTTATACAGTTTATATCACCTTTATTTTATTTTATATTTTTCTTTTTTAATTACTTTTTTTTTCTAACATTGAGGTACAATGTGTTGATTTCTTTAGTCCCATTTCAATTTGAAAAACCTAGGGACCAGATTACACCAGAGATATATTATGAAGTTTATATACATCAACTTGGTTCTATATTTGCAATACCTTAATCTTGTACTCAACAAAAATATATAAAAGTAAATGTTTTGATATTAGTATATTTTTAGTTTTAACCTACCGGCCTGATCAGTTCAGATGTTTATTTAAATTTGAATTCTTGATGTATGTCCAGGTCTGGGATCAGACCGACCCATATAGGGTCCTAGTTCTGGATCAGTTGGTTCAATTGTCTGGCTGGCTGGGTATTAAAAAATTCTTTGGTTTACTTCACCTTTGTTTATTTTAAATGGTTTTTTACATTATTTTATTTCTCTTAATGTGAGACTGCGATATTTAGATTTCTTTAGGCCACAATTCCATTTGAAAAAACATAGGATACCCATTATACTATTGATATATCATAGAAGCTTATACGTACCTCTGTGTTTTATATTTGCAATACCTAATGGAAATAGATCCACATTCCACAAATTTGGAATGTCTTCCTTTACTACTTCCTCCCATGGTTCAAAATTTTGATTGCGATGGACATTTTGCCCTAGCGAGTTAAGGAAATTTCGTTGGAAGTTGTGAGAGGAAAATGTAGAGAGATGTATTGTCTACACACACACACACACACGCATATATATATATATATATATATATATATATATATATATATATATAATACATAAATACAATTATGTATA
>JAOXJP010228750.1:0-11067 GCA_025762735.1 Platanus orientalis | reverse complement strand
TTAGGTTGAGATGATCTAGAGTTTCTTGAGTCAATTTGGTACAAGTCACATTTAACTCTTTATTTATTTCATTTAGAAAGTTGACTTGATTTTCAAAGTCACTTATATACTCATAAGGCTCACTCACATTAGTTTCTAGAGTTTTGACATTTTCTTATAATTCAAGAGTTTGAGACTTATTGTCAAGATTTTTAAGTTCTAGAATCTCATTGGCTAGGATTTCTTTCTCTTTGATCAACTTTCTATTTTCTACTTTTCTATTTTCTTTTTCTACATTGAGAATTATTTCTAAATCTCTAAGTTTCAAGTCCAATGAATTTACTTTTTGTTTTAGGACTTAATTCTCCTTTTCTTGTGAGGGACGCATCGAGCTAGACTCCAGTTATTTGACTGTTTTCCTAAGTTTTTGGTTCTCATCTAGAAGTCTAGAGTTCGTTTCAAGCAACTCCACATACTCAATAGAATTACAACCTTTGTTGCTCAATTTTATTAGTAGTTCCTTATTTTCATTTCTAAGTTGAGTAACTAGTTTTTTCAATGAGGAGCTTTCTTCAAAGAGTTTGTCAAAAGCCTCATGGAGTTCGCTTTCATCATTTTCACATTCTCTTTCACTTTCACTATTGAAGTCATTTTGTGTAAAGATACAAATGCAACAACACCTTTTAATGAATATTCATCAGTGCTAGATGATTCTTCATCATCCGAATCATTGGTGTTGTCATCCCAAGTGCCGGCCATTGCCTTATTGTGTTTGCCCTTAGATTTTGATTTCTTATTGGCATAATTGGAGGTAAAGTGACCTTGTCCTTTCCATTTATAGAAAATGACTTCATCCTTAAAGATTTCCTTTCTCCTTGATGAATCCTTGGAATTTCTAGAGGGAAATTTTCTTATAAAGTTTTTTATATTCTTTTTGTAAAATTTCCTAAACCCTTTTATGATGAAAGCCATTTTATCATCGGAATTTCTTTTGTGCTTGACAACTCTTCTATTTGAGAGCAACTCCATTATTTTTGACATTTGCCTTGAATGTCATTTCAAAGGTTTGGAGTGACCTTGAAAGTCCTTCCACTATTAAGGTGTCTATATCTTTGATTTCCTCTATAGTGGTTACTTTGGGTCTAAATCTTTTTAGAAGTGATCTAAGGATTTTCCTTACAATCACATCGGGTTTCAGTGGATCTCCAAGTACTTCTTTGGAGTTCACTAGGTCTTGAATTTTAGTATAAAAGTTGATAAACTATCTATCTTCTTCCATTCTACGTTCTTCGAACTTAGTGGTAAGAATATGAAGTTTTGAATTCTTTACCACACTAGTTCCTTCATGGGTTACTTCAAGTAAGTTTCATGCTGCTTTGGTTGAGGTGAGTGAATAGATGCGCCTAAATTCACCTTGGCTAACTGTGCAAAAGATAACATTCAATGCTTTGTAATTTGCGATGTGAGCCTTCTTAACGGTTTTATCCCATTCCATTTTTTATGTTGTCAGTCTCTTCCAACCTTGTTGGATAGACATCCACACGGATAAGTCCATGGCTTGGAGAAAAGTACTCATCCATATTTTCCAATATAGATAGTTATTCCCACTAAATAATAGAGGTTTTGTGGTTGAGTAAGCTTCTTCCGGGTTGGCCATCTAGTAGTTTCTACTCTAGGAATTTTTTTATCTTTCTACTTCGGTTGTTAGACCGTGTGTGAGCAACCTTGCTCTGGTTCTAATTGAAAGTCCAGTAATGATCCTAAAGGGGGGTGAATAAGATAATTCAATTTTTTGATTCCCTTGATTAATTCTAAACACTCTTTTACTTGATTTACTTAATCTTAATATTTATTTGCAACGAACGTATTTTGATTAGTAAGTTACTTGTCTATGAATCAATCATTGACCATGAGGCTCTGTCATACACTATAGTGTTACCTATACAAGAGTGGAAGCAGGGTTGATAAGTTCTCTATGATTATTTAGTTAAGCCTTTTTAATCCTAGGTGTTACTATGCATAGTTATAATAAATAGAATAAATATAAATGAATTGCTTGATAAAGTAAATGCAAATAGTTAAGAAAATCAACAAGCACACAACATAAAGAATTTATAGTGGCTCGGCACAACGGCCTACGTCCACTCTCAAAAGCTCACAACTGAGATATATAATTTTATTAAGATTAAAAATAATACAATCAAGGCTAAAATTAAATAAAAGCCTAACTACTAGCAACGCAAGCCAATCTACAGTCGGTATCTCTGGTGAATGTGGTCTACACTTCCGGTGTCTCTGGCAAAAGTGCCAAGTCTACACTATCGGTGTCTCCGGCGATAGGTCTATTCTCGGTGTCTTTGATGGAAATTGTCTACACCTTTGATGAGGTGCTTAGATCTACACTATCAGTGTCTCCAGCGGTAGTACTCAAATCTCCTGATATCTCCGATGAGAGTATTCACAAGTGTATGAAATTAATTTAATCAAGCAAAGCTTACCTCTTTGAAGGTTGATGTAGCCTTCACCATACTTTGGGACTGCTCCTTCTTGAGCAAAATATGACTATTGAATCCCACGCAAATTTCCCTTTAGACAACTCTTGAATCCTCCCTCTTAAATATTTTCCTTAACAAAGATAGAGAGGGGTCTTTGATTGTCTTTATCCTATCTAGCTATAGGGGTTGATGAGCACAAAGTTGGAGAATAGAATATCTCTTTAAAACACCAAAGGTTTGAGTAAAGAAGCATTCAAAATCGTTCAAGACCAATGGTTTGCTCTTTAGCGCTTATCCCTATTTATAATGGACCTAAAATCATAGTGTCCATTGGATAAGAACAATTATTAATGGTCATATCATGTTTTCCATTAATTAGATTCAAATTTTAAAGATTTTTATGACAGTTTGTGCATTTTTGGCACTTTGGATGGATCCTAGATCGATCCAAATGCATAGATCTCAGAAAACTAACACTCGAGAATCCTTGGAAAAATCAAAATTAATTTGGCTTGATCTAAATAAGTTGGATTGAACTAGGGGCTTTGGATTAATCCAAAGTCTCTATAATGCTTCAATATTGCCTGTAAAGGCTGTAGAGACTTCGAGATCACCTCTCCAAGGTCCGAGACGGTTTGTAGACCTTTGGAAAACTTTGATTCACTATGGCTATGCCACTTTACCTGGTTTACCTTTTGTGAGCTCAGAGTGAAGTGTGAATCCTTTGGAATGATTTTCAAGTTCCTAGTTGGCTCTCCTTCACTTAGTTCTTCTTGCTTGAGGCAGTTCTTTGCGCTTGAGATAGTTCTTCATGAAGCATGAACCAGAGAACCTTCTAGACTCTAACATGACTCCTTACATGTCCTCGTCTATACAATGTTTGTATTTTACAGTTCATGGAATTTACAACTTCTACATTAACAAGATGATGATCCTAACTTATTCCCAACATTTTTTTGTGTTTTGTAATTGCCTACACCTGAATTTCATTTTTTTCCCTAATTTTTAGGCGTATGGCCTAAAATTCTAGCACACTAAAGTAATTTAGGCATATTGTCTAGAAGTTTTTTTTTTCATTTTTGTGTTGTGTTTCTTTTCTTTCTAATGTTTCATGTTTGTTTTTTGTTTATAATAGGTGAGGGACAAGGTGAAGGCACATGAAACGTGGTTGGGCATGACCGAGTTATGGAAACGCTTATGACAAAGAACCCAGACCAAAGTGAAGGGTATAGGGTTTGGGCCTTTCTTGAGCATACCTCTACTAAAAACAAATAAGGGGTTATTGATGGCTTTAGCAGAGAGATGGTCTCCCATCACCTACACATTCCACCTTCCCATGGGAGAGATAGGGGTGCCCCCCGTCGATTTTTATATAACGACCCAGTTGGCTATGGAAGGCAAACCTCCTCCCCACATTTATGATCAAGGATTTAAGGGGGTATTTCCCTCTTGGTTTGAGGAGAGTTATGTATGGGCTAAAATGAGAGTTCTAAGGATGAGATTGATTTCAAGGTCCAAGCATTTCTTCTCTTCATGTTTACCTAGTCAGTTTTCAGTGTGAAGAGTGACCAGATATTTTTTCATCTCCTTCCTGCCCTTGAGGACTTGACGGAGGTGGGGTCTTATTTTTAAGGCAAATCCGCCCTTGGGTGGATGTATGCTAACATGAGTGAAGTATCAAATGGAGGGAAGCCTGTGTTTTGCGGCTTGCACTTCTTGTGGGAGTTTTGATAAATTTTCCTTTTTAACTCATTCATTTTTTATTTAATTATGAAACACCACACATTTGTTTGTCGAATATGTAAAGGAATTATTCCATTTGCAGTAATTCCTTTCACGCAATTCCTCACGGGTTGGGATCTTATGTTTCCCTACTAACTTGATTTACTTGGCCTTGAGCAATAGATCAAATATCTAATCTGTCCTATTCAAGTTGAAGAAATAATTTTTGATGGCTAGTGTTGGCCTATTTGACTCCTTGGCTTGTGTGTCCTTCCTAGACAAAGCATCACATCTAAAGGGTTTATTTCCTATAAATTTTCCTAAGTTGACCATGTAGTTTGGGTCTTGGTAATAAGTCCCATATGATGTATTACATCGTTGATTTTCTTCTCTCAGAATACTCTCACATCGAGTGGTCCTTTCTAATGATTCAAACAAGTCTAAGAAGGTCCTTCCTTTGAATTTCTTTCTTAGTTCAAAATTGAGCACATCCTAAGCGAGTTTAATAAACTTGAACTCAAGTAAACTGCTAAGGCATCTCGATTTCTCCCGTTTGAATCACATAATGAACTATTCAGTTGTTTCCTTTAGCTGTTGTTTTAACCTTGCCAAATCATCCATTGATACCACTAGGTCTGCTCGAGCAAAGTGAGATTGGAATTTGTCTTCCATCTCTTCCCAACTCAGGATCAAGTTAGGTGGAAGGTTCGTTTACCAGGTAAAGGTCTGTCCCGTTAATGAGTTAGGGAACAAGTTGAGTTTGTAATAGCCATGGTTAGAGAATTCTTCACATAGTGTGGTGAAGCAACTAATGTGTTTCATAGCTGTATCTTCTCCTAAAAAATTGGCAAAATCGAGTATCTTGTACCTTCGAGGGAACTCTTAGTCCTTATTGATTTGCTCAAGATATGGATTTTTGTAGGCTGTCCATGTAGTCCAACTAAGGCCAGGCCCATACAATTCCTTGAGGATACCAATAATTTGCTCTCGAGGATTCTAGCCATATACCTATGGTACTGCACCATGTGATTGCCCCTGGGTTTGATGAGGCCTTTGAAATGGTGGGTGCTGCATGTTAAGTCTTGTGCCTATACCACCATACTCATTGATGTTTAGGAAAGGATTACCCCAATAATTTGGTGGGTCTTGCCTTCTATTCAGTGGAGGGCCTAGCTCTGCATACCCATATCCGTTGGCATTTTGTCCAAAATGATCGGTTTGATATCCTATTGGGTATTTTGGTCGAAATAGACATTTCTACCATTATGTTGGTCTTGTCCCTTATTTTGGGATATCGATGGTTCATATCGAGGTATACTATTTGGCTCGAACATAGGGTTCTCATCAACCTTGAGCCTTTCGGGTCCTACAAGCATACTTGATCCAGTAGGATAACCTATAAAGCCTTAAGTTCTTTGTGTTGACCTCCCTATTTGAACCATAATTGGCTCATTATGGGATGGTATGGGGAAACCTTTGACCCTTGGCTCTCCTGGGTAACTGAGGGTTCTATCTTGCCCCTCGAGCCCATTCGAGGTCTCTGGTATATCTACCCCATCAGTCACCCCTCTACTCTTGGTATCAAGGTTCTAATTGGGCCAAATATTCTCCACAATAGGCTAGAGTACCCTAAGTAAGATGTCAGCCACAGTGTCTAGCATCATCTAGAACCTTTTCTCTATTTTCTTAGTGAGATCATTAAGCTTGCCTTCAAGGTTCAAAGGCAATTCATCTATCTCGTTTCTACTTGAGTTGGCAGGGTGTTTATCCTTATTGGATGGCATTTGAGTTTACTCCCACAATAGTCACCAAATTTGTTGGTGTCAACAATAATTTTCTAGCATAGGGTCAAACCCATGCCGATTTCCTGATCTAGATTATCAAAATAATTGGGTTCGGTAATGCCTTTAGATCAAGGACTTTTACAACAACATAATGCCAACCAACTTGATAAAAGATATAAATTTCATTACTTGAAATAAAGTATACAATGAGAATTGTAAATATACCTTTGAACAAACAAATTAGGCTAATGTTCTTCTCCAGGAATCAAGGGAGAACTCCATTATTATTACTACTAAGCTATGATAGAAATTACAAATGTTGTTGATGTGTTCGATGTCTCTTTCTTCCATCATCATCTTTATTTATAAAGATGCTTCAATGGTGCCATTATTGTTACCCACATTTCCAAGTTTGTTCATAATCATTTTTTAGTTTGAATCATGGGCCTCCCATTTGCTTATTGGTTTTCTCATTATTCTTATATGGGACAACTGTCAATCATTGTTGTGCTTTACCCTCTTCACCTTCCATCTGATGTGTCACATGCTGTAACCGTCTGTCAAATCATTACTCAATTCCATGTGTCCTTTTTTATTGGTGGAATTAAAAAAAATGGCCTAATATCCCCATTTACCAATTGATGCTCCTCACTATCACTACCAGCAATTTTGCTAAGGTTATTGACAAAACTACCCATGTTGAGTTAGCTATAAAAGTAGGCCTGGTCACAGAACGACTACAGTCCCCTCCAATACCACCCGAACAATCCCTAGGAAGGTTTCTATAACCCGTCCTAAGAATAACATGATACAAGATATTGAAATCCTACAACCAACATAAAGCAACAACTACAACCGGCAGAAAATAGTGAGTTTTCTAGCTCTAGTACAACTGCCCCTTGACATGCCAAAAGTCATGACCATCTCTTTTGAGGATAGAAGAAGAAGAAAATTTACCCCTTTACCCTACTCATCTAAGTACGTGATGGATTATCTCGTGAGTAAAGGACTCCTACAACTCTTGGAGCCAAAACCCCCTCTACAACCTTTACCTTTTCACTATGATACGAATGGACATTACCCATTTCACCGATCACCTAGTCATCCTATAGACATATGTTGATGTATGTCAATCCCATGGAGAAAATGGGTAGTGGTCTATGTCTTGTAAGTGTCTTATGCTCTCACAAGTTTAAAACATGAAGACAATGAGGACCAAAGACTTGAAGAGGAGACCAGAGACTACCTCAGACTTGCCCCACTAATATAAAACATGTATTGCATAGCATTTTGAGACCTTAAAGTGAATGTAGACATGGTGGTAGGTGCCTCACAAAACCCAAGGAAAGAAGGCCCAAGGACAAGCCCATTTGGAGTGCCCAGACTAAGATCTCAAGATCTTGGAGCCACAATCGATTGCAAATCTTGCAATCAATCTCGGAGTAATCGATTGGGGATCTGACAATCAATTGCAACATAGATCTGAGTGTAGATCTAAGACTCCCAAGAGCTAGGCCCTATAAGCCATAATCAGTTACATAACAGATCTTGGCCTTAACTCCAAGACCTGTAATCGATTGGGGATCTCACAATCAATTGCAGTCCTCACTGACTTGAATGGAATTACATAATGATCACTGAATGCTTGTGGTTACTACAGATAAAGGTTGCATCAAGTACATACCTTCGACCTACTATGTTATAGTATAGTATAGTATAGAATAGAGGCATTATGGGCCGACTACTACAACTACATGTGCATCTAGTGTTGTGGCTTGGAAGTAAGCGACCTTGACCATCTTCCGAAGTTCTAAATAATCTACTGATCAAACGCTGTAGGATCATACTGCTCTACATTCAGCCATGCCACAATGACCCCCGAAGCGCTACAAACAGGACAAAATCTGGTAGCCAATTGCTGGCTCTGAATAACCAACCTAGCAATAAGCTCAATTCTTCCATAACACCTGATCTTAAGTCACAATCAATTATGAGATCCACAATCGATTACGAGTCGTAATCGATTAGGGATCTCCCAATTGGTTGTGGGGGAATTTTTGGAAAAAAACAAAACATGATTTTCAAATTTTGAACCCTTTTTTTTTAAATCTAAGACACTAAAGAGTTGCTCGTTTTAAAAGATTCCAATCCAAAGGTTGTGGGTGCTCCTCACATCTATAAAAAAGAACTTTTCCCATTAGGGTAAAGTATCTCCAACACTCCAAGCTACCTAGAGGCGGTTACAAAGTTTACCAAATTGAGAGCCTCCTCCACTGAAAAAACCACCATTATTCTACTGGTATTGAGCTTGAATAACTAACATCTTACTCAAGAATCACTCTTTCTTTCTCTCCTCTTGAATACCACTCTACTACTATTGAGGAGAACTTTTGGTGAGTCTTTCCCAAGAGGAAACTCACATTTGGCTAAGCTCAAGGAGCACTAGAGCCAAGAACTTGGAGCTTGTGGGTAGCTAAGACAAACTAGCTCAATAAGGAGCACCCCACTTTGTGCAAATAGCAACATCAACCATATTGTGGTAATATTTGATTTACCTTGCATTCATTTGTATTCATATTTACTATTGTGATTACTTTGCTTCAGCCGAAGACACTAAAAACTCAACTACCTCCGTCGGAGACACTGGAAGTAGTTCATACTCGTCGAAGACACCGAGTGTTGTTGTTTAGCTTGCTTTTGAGAAAGTAGTTAGGTTTTGTATATTAACCTAAGTTGTAATAATACCTAAATGAAATATACCTAAGTTCGGTGGTGAGCTTTAGAAGAGTGAACGTAGGCCCTTGTGTTGAACCACTATAAATCTCTTGTTGTGGATTGTGTATGTGATTTGTTATCTCTTTACTTTGATGCTCACAACTATTCTTGCACACTACTTTTTTGATAAAATATTTGAGTAGTCACCTTATAGCACACACACTTGGGCTAAGTTAAAAAGATTAAAATTAACTTAAAAATTAATCCCAAGATTTGCAAAAAGAGGTAAGATAATTTTAGATATCCTATCCACCCCCCTCTAGGATAACTTTAGTCCAATTTTCAATTGGTATCAGAGTCAGGTTACTCACATAGGGCTTAACAACCTGAGTAAGGTCCTAGCAAAATCCTAGATAGCTAAAGAAGATAGTGGTATGTCCATTAGCACTCATCCATTCTTTAATGGAAGTAATTATGGTTATTGAAAATCTCGAATAAAGATTTTCTTTAATGCATATGGCCTAAGAGTATGGAGTGCAATAATTGATGGTTATACACAGCCTGAAAAACCAAGAAGTGAGTAGACGCCCACCGAGGTGGATGCTTACAAGTTCAACTTTAGGGCATTGAATGTCATAGCAAGTGGCCTTACCCTAGATGAGTTTAGGAGGATAGCTCATCTAAAGATGGAAAAGGAAGCGTGAAAGCTTCTCTCCATTACCTATGAGGGTACAAGTGTCATAAAGATGTCCAAGTTTTAAATGTATATGACTCAACTTGAAGCTCTTAAGATAGAGGAGGATGAAGAAATCTCTCAATTTAATGCCAAGTTGTCAAACTTTCTAAATGTATTGAGAAGTCTAGGTGAGGACATTCCCGAGTCCAAGGTGGTTAGGAAAGTACTTAGGTCCCTCCCAAAAAGGTTTAGGTATAAAGTGACTATCATAGAAAAAAGTAAAGATCTAGAAGTAATGAAACTGGAAGAGTTTATTAGCTCACTTCAAACTTTTGAAGAGGCCATCAAGGAACCTACCAAGAAAAAGGGCATTGCCCTTAAGTTAGAAGAACCATCTGAGTCAAATAAAGAATTAGATGATGACTTGGCCCTTATGACTAAGAGGTTCAAGAAGTTCTTTTGAAAAAACACCAAAGATTACTCCAAGAACAAGAAATTGAGGAAGTCTCACCTAGGCTACAAAAAGAAGATGGACTTCTCTAAAGAACCTCCCATTTTCTATGAGTGCAAAGTGAGATGACACATTATTGAGGATTGCGACAATAAGAAGCACAACTACAAGTCAAAGGGAAAAGCCATTGCTACCACGTGGGATGATGACTTCGAGACTTCAGAACATGAGTCCCAAAGCAACAAGGAAGCTTCCTCACAATAGATCAGAACCTTTACGGCTTTCAGTACTCCCATGAGTTCACTTTTGAAAACAAGTGACTCAAGTAGTGAGGATGAGAGAGAGTATGAAGAAGAATGGGAGATTTATGATACATAAGAAGCATTTGATGATCTTAGTGTGCAAAGTTGGAGAAGAATAACAAACAACTCAATAGAGAAGTTATGGAGTTGACTGAAATGTCAAAGTCCCTCAAAAACATGATCTCCACTCTTCAACAAGAGTCTTCAACGGAAAGTGACAAGGAAAATGAACTTTTCAAAGAAAACTGCTTGCTTCTATGCGCCAAGGAGGAAATGAGCCTAAATATAGTTGATTAGAAAATAATCTCAACAAAGTTAAACTATTTCTAAGCTTAAAAAAGGACAATAAGAAGCATGAGAAGAGAAGGCTTCTTGAAGACAAGCAAAATTTGTCCGACAAGGTTCTTGAACTTGAGGAGAAGCTCAAAAACATGAAAGAGGAAAGGAATGAGTCTTACAGTGATGACTCACTCATCTAAGAGTTGGAAGACCAAGTTAAGAATCTAAATGAGAGAAACAAATAACTCAACTTGACTTGTGCTTAGCTCACAAGAAAGTCCCTTGATTACCTTAAACAAATCAAAGAGCTTGAATAAGATAAGAAGAAGAACATCTAAATGCTTTCCCAAGGAAATGGGAAGTTTGAGAAGATGCTTACTATGAGAAAAGAGTATGGGGATATAACCAAACGAGGTTATAATTTCGAGGTCAATGCTTCTTCCTCAATTCAAGGACCCAAAGCCATTTGTTAAAGCCAAAGGATCTACTCAACCACATTCACAACCTTCCAAGAAGGGAAAAAAAATAAGTGGACCTTATCAAAGGTCAAACAAGGTTGATAAGAAAAAATCTACCTCACTCAAGGGTAAAGCACCTATGAGTTAAGGTAGGGATTGTGAGAGATCCATGAAACCCCATTCAAAATCCTATGCACAAGTGGTTG
>JAOXJP010228749.1:0-11067 GCA_025762735.1 Platanus orientalis | reverse complement strand
AAACTTCCTTTAAGATTAGATCTCAGAGATTCATATGATGATCATGGGAAAGCATATGTAGATATGTGGTTGTTTAAGTGAATTTTACTAATTTCTTTGTTCAAGAACGGTAAACTTCCTTCATTATTATCTCGCTTAAATCATTCTTGGTTGTTCTTGATTATTTTCCTTAACCCTAACTAGGCCTTAAGGTATTTATAGAGGATGTAACCATTGCATCCAACGATTTGAAAATCCAAATTTTGGATTTTCAAGTGAAATTATTTCTTCCAAAATTGCTGCCTCAGATTGGTCTAACTATCTTAGATCAGTCTAAGTACCTCAGATTTGTCTGACTACTTTCTGTTTGCACCTCTAAGAAACCAAAGAACTCCTAGATTGGTCCAAAGATTCATCCAGATCAGTTCAAGTTCTCTCTTCCTGTGTAGAGAGAAACTCCCGAAACCACTCAGATCGGTCCAATGGCCCTATATTTTTTTATTTTTCTTATTGTTTTTTTTTTTAAACCAGGGTTAGAGAGGTCTTCCTCTAAGGCTCGGGGTAGGTCCAAACTAAGCCAACCTAGGTAAGGTTTGGTCTTTTGAGCATAACTTACCACCTTTATGTATTGTTTACCTTTCAAGTGCATGATGTGGCTTCAGATGCTTCTAGTAGAACAATGAGAGAAATACCTAGTAAGTTGATCCTAGAAAGGGGTGAATAGGATTTAAAACTTATTTATCCCTTTTCTTATATGTTAAGAATGATTTTAATTCAATTTCAATCTTCTTAGAATTAAATCAAGTGTGAGTGTGCTACAAAGTGTCTACTCAATAATATTATCAAATATATGGTGTGCAAGAGTAGCTACAAGTATAAGAGTAAAGAGACAAGCAATCACACAATCAATCCACAATAAGAGATTTATAATGGTTTAGCACAATGGCCTACGTCCACTCTTTTAAAGCTCACCTCCAAGCTTAGGTATATTTCATTTAGATTGCCTAATACAATCCGGGTAAAAAATATATAAACCTACACTACTTTCCCTTAGCAAGCTAATCAATACACTCAATGTCTCCAGCGAGATTGGTCAAGCTTTTGGTGTCTCTGATAGAAGCAAAGCAAGATAAGTATGAATATGAATGCAAATGAATGCAAAGGGTAAGAAAATATTATCACTAGATGGTTGATGTTAGTACTTTACCAAAGTTGGAGTGCTCCTTATTGATCTTGTAAGCTTTAGTACACCCACAACCTTGGATTAAAATCATTGAAAATGGACAACTCTTTAGAGCCTTAGATTTTTGAAAATCGGGGTTCAAATTTTAAAAATTTTGCATGGGGGGAATAAGAGAATGTAGTTGACAAAAATATCCTCGTGATTGATCACATGATTGGTGATTGATCATAACTCGTGATTGATCATGAATCTGGCTCTAGGCTTTTTCAGCTCATGATTGATCACAAGATCTATGATCGGTCATGGGTCCTAGGCCCGAGCCATGATCCACTTGGTGATTGATCATGCCTGAAGGGGCATAAGGATTAGGACCCTTAGACTTAGGTCCAAACCAGGGTCATGGTCGATCACAGTGTGATCAATCATGAGATCTATGATCGATCATGGCCTTGATCTCTGTACTTTTTTTGGATCAGTGCAAGGGCTGCTCTTGGGTTGTTTTACCTTGGGTCTTTTGCGAATTTTTCCACCATGATTAGGTCCACATTTTGTTCTGTGAACTATATATGCAATGCATGCTTCATACCTTTTTTGGAATGGACAAATCTAAGATGGTTTCCGGTCTTCCTTTAAGTTTTTGGTCCACCTTGTCTTCTTGTGTTGAATTTGAGAGCACATTGGACACTTATAAGACATTGACCATACATATGGTTTGTCCATGGGATTTACATCAAATACACTAAAAATCTCCCTCTTATCAATTCCATGGAAAAACCCAATACACCAAAATTACATCAAGTACATGATTTACCCCAATACCCAAAATACGTGGACTCAAAAAGATATACAAAAAAAAAAACATTCAGCTTGAAGCTCATGTCTTGTGTCTTGAGCCAAATACCCTAAAGCCACAAACATAAAACACTACCACCTTCCTCATGCCATTTGAACATTTAACATAATAGTATAATTGAATAATTTAAAGTGCATGTGAGCATGAGATGAATTTTAAACTTTGTGGTTAATTATGTGTTTGTTAAGTATGAATTCTCCCCTTATATGTGTGCTACTCCCCCTAAATGTGAAACCTCCTAAATTTTACATCCACATAACTAACTCCACATATCCCGAATGTATTATTTCTCTTCTCCCCCTTTTTGTAAGAATTGACAAGGCAAAAATCAAAGAGAGCAATATAAGCACATCAGACAAGAGATAAGCCAAAAAACTTTTCATTAATATATGGTTGAGTACATAGGATGATCATCTACAAAAAGAAAAAAAAAAAGAGTTAGGTAGGTCACCCTAGTGTATACATATTAACAAAAAAAAATGTCAATCTCAAGCATCTCTACAACCACAAAACAAGAAAATATCATCCCTAGTACTTGGGATCATCAAGGTTCTCCTCATTTCCTTCTTCTTCTTCTTCACCCTCATCACCATCACTACCACTATCATCTTTATCTTCTTCTTCCTCATCATCTTCCTCAGCATCACCATTTACATCATTTGCATCATCTCCATCACCTCTAACCACATCCTCCTCGTTAGACCTCGGGGCATCCTCTTAGAAAGTATCAAACTCCAGCATGTTGAAGTAGTCCTCAGCTTGAGGAATCTTCTCATCCTTAGAACAACTCATTGACCCAAGCTGGAGTTGTCTATCAGGATGGTATTTATTGTACCTAGAGGCAAGCAGCTTATGATTGGTAGTGATTTGCTTCTAGTTCTTAAGAATCTTGAACACCTTGCACACCAAGCTATGCAGGAGTCCCATCGTGGTCGACTTAACCATGGATGAAGCTGCATTATGAGGTGTAGGCTAGAGTGGTGCTATAGAGGAAGATGGCCCACCTATCACAGCCCAAATCTATAGACCAAGAAGTGGGCTGAGTTCAGATCTATAATGTGGGAATGATCTACTCTGAACTCGTTTCTCATAGTGGAGAAACCAACGAGCTTAGAGCGGATCATATCCCTCTCTCCTATTCACATATCATTTTTCATATAGATGTAATGTTTATCTTTTCATGTCCATTTTAGTCCATTTAAAATAATAATCTCATTGTAGTGGAATAGTAATAACTATGGTAATCAATAATCCTATGCGATGGAAATAATAATATCATCATGACCATTAAAAGTAAATGACCTAAACCTGCCCATAAAGTATAAACAATCCTTGTCGACAAAGGGGCCTATCTCAAATAAACAAAGTACTACATCACTGATAAAGCAAAAACTAAAATTGAAATGGAATGTATCATCATTGGGACTAAAATCCCCTTCCACATATTCTCTTCGTCCTAAGGTGCAATGCAACCTGTGCTCCTACACATATGCTGGTGGTGCCAATTAGGTAAGCTTGACGGTTTTAGCGGGAGGGTATACAGTTTATACAACACTAAAGGAAGCCAAAGATAATCACAATAACAAATAAGAGGAATCAAGATAAATTAAGAAATCAAAGTAGGAACATTTACTAAACATGTATCCCTACTATGAAACAAGTATACACATGTCACAAGTTAACCACAACAGAGTCCAAAATGAACTAAACTGAATCCTGAATATGCCACATACTAAGTACTATATGTACATGCCAGGTGTTATATACCTCATGCCAAGCACTACATGCCACATGTCTACCCATAAGGGATCTCTATCACATAATGAAGCTCAATGTAAATAAAACATGAAAAGTCTCCGTCAAATGTAAAACATATAACCCATGCGAGGGTCTCTTGTAAAACAAATCACATAACTTGTGTAAGTGTCTTTGATAAAACAAATCACATAACCCATATAAGGGTCTCCGACATAACATATCATATAGCATATATTAGGCCATTAGGGCCGTCTTCACCTACTAATGTGACCCGATGATTAGGTACCTGAAGCCGTAAAGGCTAACCCACAAAGGGGTCTCCGGGATCATAAGACCAATGGATACAATGACTATTTTGACCTATTCATATGACCCAGTGATTGGGTACCTATAGTCATAGAGGCAAAGCCTCAAAGGGGTCTCTAGACCCAAGAAGGGCTACCCACATAGGGGTCTCCGGGGCTATGTCTGGCCAACCCATATAAGGGTCTCTGGGGTCATAAAGGTCATACACATATATAGAGGTTCCAACCACTTAGGAGTCTCCGGGGTCATAAAGACCATACACATATATAGAGGTCATAAGGACCAACCCACTTAGGAGTCTTCGGGCTTAGTAGGGCATATTCCCACATAGGGGCATCATATCAAATCCTCACATCCAAAACTACATTCCAATACCTTATTTTTTGTATAATAAGGTAGATACTACATAATCATGTCATTTAAAATATCTATGTGTTCTATCTCATAAAGGGTCCAAAGGATGTAGTAAAAAATCACATGAAATGTGTCAAATGCCCATAAGTGAAGATCCTTGACCCAAATCTAAGAACATATAGGGTGCACATAGATGTAAAATCATTTTATGCCAATTTCCCTAAAGGTTAAAAATCAAGTATCTCAAGTTCTTTTAAAGCTTATGTAGAAGTTTAAGTAAAAATTTCTTTTAAAAAACATCGGAGTAAACCATGCCAAGGACATCCTACTCATGCTACCAAAAGCTCCCAAATGATGCCAAACCCAAGGTATTTATACATAAATTCTAAAATGATAGCATAGGAATAAATAGAACATCACAATTTGCTATACACAAACTTGTATTTCAAGGAATTTATCAAATGAACAATAATCTCATGAAGGGAATTCAAAGGCATCAAAGAAGCATATAAACAGTAAAGAAAATCTGTAACAAACATTTTATCAAACATGTAGAGTGCAAGAATTAATGAACTTAAAGGAAATAATGGGTAAACTCAACCTTCACCATAGAAAACCTTTCCATTCTCTACAAACCATGTAAATCAAGCTGCCAAACTTCTTCACATATGTTAGAGATCCTCCCAACCATCTCACAAAGTTCTATTCACAATGTCATAACTCCATAACCTGAGAACATCATGGAAGCAAAGAAGAAAATACAACCATCATGCTTATATCAAGGAATCATGATCAATCTCTAAGAAATCAACATTTCCAAAATAAAATAGAGATGAATCCACCAAAATATAACTCACAATCATCAAATTTAAGATCCTAGGAAAGGAAAGTGTGCATAAACAACATATCCATCTCACACAATCCATGAAATCAAGGTTCTACATAAGAAAATAATCAAGTTCATAAATAATAGTTGTACAACCACAAAATCCAAGATCATTTTGCACAAATCTATGATCCTAAGAATGGAAAAGTGAGCATAAACTGAATATCCACTCACCCAATACTAATCGTCCTTGTCTTGAAGAGAAAACTCCTCCAAAACTTCTTTTCCTTTATTCAATCTTTCTTCCTCTATGAGTAAATAAACATGGTTAGAAACTATAAACTAAGGTAGAGAAATAGGAATCCAAAACCATTTAAGCTAGATCTAAGAAGAAAAACAACTAATCTAGCATATTTTCAAGATTGGGAGTGGAACTTACCAAATTAGGAAAAAATCTCTCTCTTCCTCTCCCAAGTTTCTCTAATCCCCCAAATCCTTACTCTTTTTATGCTAAATGACCTAAATGAGGTCTTATAGGTGTTTTAACTTATCCAATATGAAATCCCACATGTGTGTGGCTCCAATGACTGAAAGCCACATCAAAAATGGCATAAAACATAATATTTTAGCATGTTTCAATGTTTATTAGCATGCCATGATCGATCACGGATCATCTAGAAAAGTATTGAGAGTTTTGATCTTCCATTGTGATCGATCACGCATCTCTTAGAAAAATTTTCCTACACAAACAAGTCTTAGTAAAATGGCTATCACTTTTGCAACCCAACTCTAAATTACAAACCGTTTAATGTGTTGGAAATTAGACTCAAAGTCTTTTCCAAAAAGTATGGCTCAACCTCTAATTCACTCGATATTGGTATGTGGGCCTAGGAAGTTACCCTAAATATGAGATCAAAATATCTTTCGAACTTGACAAGTTCATGGTCCAACTTGGGTCTTACACTTCAAGCTTGGTCCAAATGATTTATAAATTACTCTAAGGTCTGTATAACATATGTGAAATATCATTTTTACCCTTATAGGATAAAATTATATCTTTACCCTGTAAATGCAATGCAGGATATTATAGAACCACTTTCTTCTTTGTGTTTTCTTTTGGAGAATCTTCCATCAAAGGGAGAAAGAGCTTCAACTATCTCAATATCTTGGGCAGTTGGTTGATGAATTTCTTTCATTGGAGAAGTGGGTACAGTTGGATCTTAATTTGAAATACTATGGCCTGTAGAAATAGGACTAGTAGGCCTTAATGGAAGAACTTCCTCGGGAGGACTCAAAGGTTGTGGCTTAGGAGAAATCGGTGCTGAAACTACTATAGAAATTTCCTTTAGATTGCTAGATGAAATTTCCTTCTCTTCTATTAAATCCAACAATTCCCTGGGATTCTTGGATTGAAAATAGGAATGCTTGGTTCTCCGTGAAATTGACAAAGGATTTGAAGTCGATAAAGGAAGATCTTTCTGCTTCACCAATCATTGTCTCCTTTTACTCAGAGGCTCAAAGTCATCCGGATTTGACTTTTCTTTAGAAGGAAGAGGTCCTTCACCCAACAACTCTAAAAAATGTGTGCCAACTAAAGGCTAAGCCTTATCTACTAAAAGAAATAATAAAGAGAAAAGTGATAAAGAAGAGATACAAAAGACTTCAAATAAAAGAAAAATTGACTTACTTCTTTCGCCAAGGAAGATATGGGTATCATTCTGTACTGATATAATACCAGCCTCTAACGTAGGATGAGAGTCAGAAAGGTATTGGCCTTCCAATTCTACTCCTACTAGTTACACAAAAAGGAGTTATGGGAACTTCTGGAAGAACGGGCTTGAAAAGCACTAAATACATATCTTTTGCCTACCTAGGAGCTCCCACTTTTAGAAAAATTTTCATACATTCATCATCAAAATTTGCCTTCCTAGGAGCTAACCCAAACCTCCTTTTTGTTCTCAGCCTCCCCCTCAGTATCAAAAGGGTGACATTTTATTTTATAAAATTTTTCATACTTCTTAATGAGTGAATAATGAGCATTAACATAAAGGGTTTTACCTTTGCCCTTGGAAGATTTCTTGATATTTAGTCTTGGTTTCATCAAATTTTTCTTTCTTGGACCCTTTCCTTTTAGTAATTTTGGGAGATACTTTTGGAGGAAGTTAGGAAATAGAGGAAGGAGGAGGTTTGGAGCTAACTGCATGAGGATTCTTGGAAGAAGTGGATGGCTCGTGATTCATGGGGACAGATTCACTATCAGGAGAAATTGGCACACAGTTGAACTATGAAATATTTTCTTTAGAACATAACAGAAGAATGTGGCAACTAAAGTATTTCTTTCACCACTCTTTGTACTGAATCACTACAAAGGAAGGATTTTGGGGGATGTCAGTCATAACAAAAGAATTCCAAGCATTCTTGAAGTCAGTCAACACACTAAAAACATCCAAAGGAACAACAACTACTCTTTGATGAGGAAGAGACTTTTTGGTTAAGAAAAATGGAGGAATTGAGACCATTTGACAAAAAACAAATTGCTGGGAAATCTGGTTGGGGGCATAAAATTCAAACACAGGCTTCTGATTTAATTGGTCATAAATTCCTCCGTAATGAAAGTCACGGGGAGTAAGATAAGAACACCAAACTCATTGAATATTTTTTGGTTAGAAGAAGAAGGAAAATTAAAAACATTTCTAGTATACCAAAGAAGACCAAACTGGTGGTCAAGGACAAAATAATTTATTATCTTTGTCTACCGAAAGATCTCAAAAGAACTCAAAACATTATCTGAAAAGAAGAAACCATGGCCTAGTAATTACCCATCTTTGGCCATAGGACAAACAATCTTGTTTAGGAGGAGGTCTACAAGTACAAGCATTAAGATCAGGGAAATACTCATACAACCATAGTTGCAACAACCAAAGAGGACCCCCCACACTACAAAGGTTCTTTTGGTTTAGATTGTTCAAACTCCAATAAAATTGAGATAAAAAGAAGGGACCTAAACTATATTATTTCATCATACCAATGGAAGGAGGACACACAATGTACCTACAAAGCCAGTAAAGCATAAAGGCACTATACTCTTAGAGGGAAACGTTTTTGGTGTTTTGTCTTTCTTTTGAAATAAACCTATTGAAAGACTCACTGGTGTCGATAAGATCAAAACAAGAATCAGAGGAAGGGGAAAAAGATCCTCCGATACAACTTCTCCATGTGGAGGACATCATACCACAACCAAAGTGGAAGGAATTGGAAGAAATGGACCAAAAACAGGCCGCTGCAACAAAAAGCTCGTGGTCCATAAGCAGAATAAACTTAGAAAGAAGAATGCACTCTCTAATTCCTAATTCTTCCCATACATGGTTGTAATGGGGTTGAACTTGTGACATCCAGTCAATCCAATGACTGTGAGTTTTAGGCCAACATTTCAAGGAATTGTTTGTATTCCATTTGTCCCAACTTAAACACTCACGAGCCAATAGTAAAACCTCTTAATCATATAAAGGATATTGAGAAGACAAAGATTCAGGAAGGAAATAAAAGAAAGCACGACCAAGTGCAGGATTATCGTTGGCAGAGAAGAATACCTAAGTAAATACCTATGAAGTACTCAAATGACCCTATAACTGAGAAGACAAAGGAATGGAAGGAAGAGCTATTGGAGAAGATGACATTGTACTGGACACCATGGAAGTTGAGCTTAAGATGTTGTAGAGATGATTTGTTTTGAAGAAGAAGAAGATAATGACATAATTAAAGAAAAGATTTCGTAAAGGGATCAAGCTCTATAGAGAAGATATGAAAGAGAACCAAGTATCAAGGCAAAATCCCTTAAAAATTGGAACTGAAAAGCCAAAGAGACTTGAAACTCAATACGAAGAAGCATGTGGAAGCGCACAACTCAAGGAAAATGTTTGGAATTTTGTATGTATTGCCAATTCCATTCCAAAATGTGTAAGTACATGTAATGTGTGTGGTAATTATATTAGACTGGGTATATAATTTGTAAAGAAGTAAGCACTTAGAATAGCTTAGAAATGGTTCACCCAAGCCTAGAGAAGTTCCTACAAAGATTGGACCAATTATGGGTCCAAATTGACAAAAATCAAGAAATGCTGAAAAGAAAAAATGACACAACTTAAAATGGTCATAACTTTTGATCCCGAAGTTTGTTCGGGGTCCATAAGTACTTAAAACGATTTGCTTGAAAATATATTTCTAAAAATAAAAACCAGAAAAATCTTGAGTATGGTCCAAATTTTTTGCAGCACTCCAAAAAATTTGGAGCGGTCCAAACACCCAAAATTGGAAAACATTTTTATAACGACTCTTCTCAAACTGCTCTATTTTTAATGTTTGAAAAGAACCATTGGTGGATTCTAGAGTAATCTATTAGCACTCTATAAATAGGGGATAAAGTTCCATTAGCTTGCACAAGAAAGGTGAATGATTATACAGTAAAACTCTCTTGAAATCAAGCCAAAAGAGTGAGGTATTGTGTTAAACCAGTAAAATTATCATGACTTTGTGACCTTGGAGTTGTGCCTACAATTAAACCTTGTCAGGGTTTGTAAGTTAGCTTCTCAAACTTCATAGTTAAACCTTTGGAAGCTATGTAAATGTAAATTGTCAATTCCATAAGAATGTAAAATACATGGAGTGGTAGATTAAACATAGCATGAGCACATTACATACTAGTCATGTCTGTAATCATCAAGTACCCTTAAGCCCCAAGGAGGAAAACAAGCACCAAGCACTTGAAGCCAACAGATGGATCCATTCCCAAGTTGCCAAGGTTCGAAGACTTGAAGACCTAAAGTTCATCAAGCTCAAGGAAGGTTTTTAAAGGTATATATTATAATAAACATAGGCTAAAAAGAATAAAAGTCCTTTACATGTCCTTATGGACCAACCCATGCTATCTACATAGGTTCCCAAGTGAGTGAGAGTAGGTTCAAGGCTTATTGACAGAAAACAGGGGAATTAGTTCAATCTAGGGGGTGTCGAATCAATCCACACTTAGCGGATTGATCTGCTACTTACCGGATCGATCCGACAAATCTCGAGTGTCTTAGACTAAGACACCGGATTAATCCAGGGATACCAGATCGATCCATGTGGATCAATCCAATATAGCTAGATTGATCCGCCATCACAGAATTTCAAAAAAATATAAGGATCAACATCTGTGATTTTTTTACCGTTGGGGTAAATGTCATATCAAGGGTACATGACTATGCTCGTCCCCTATAAATATGAGAGAGACTCAAATGAGTTCTCTAACACACAAAATCAAATTGAGCAAAAAGAAAAGAGAGAACTAAGGCATTTACATCTCTCAACCACCAAAGACTCATTCTAATGAGCATTGATTGAAGATCAAAGAGCTTTTAAGTGCTTCCCTAGCACTCTATACTTGAAGAACAAAAAGAGGGAAACAAGGTGAAGGGTTTACTCCCAAGTAAATCCTTGTGAGAAGCTCCAAGAAGTAAAGAGGCACTCTTGGAAGCTTGATGGAACCCATTGGTACACTATCTCAATAAATGAGGAATCACCTTCATGTACAACAAACAATACACAAGCTTTGTGAGGTAATTTGCATTGAATTCATTTTATATTGAGACCTTAGCACCTGCCGGAGACACCGGGAGTAGAACTTGTTTTTGCAAGTAATAGGTTTTAGAATTTTAACATTGATTGTAATGTAATTCAATCTCAATAAAATTTAGTAGCTCGGTAATGAGCTTTGAAAGTGGATGTAGGCCCGAGTGCCGAACCACTATAAATATTGTGTTGTGTGTTTGC
>JAOXJP010228748.1:0-11068 GCA_025762735.1 Platanus orientalis | reverse complement strand
GTGCACCCTCTCATAGGGGTGTGTGGGCTCCATGCACTTTTTGTGTGGAGCTCACATCCCCTATATGAGGGCACACCCTACTCCCTGTGTAGAGGATTTTTTCACTTTTATAAAAAACCTAATATGACTTCATTTATAATTCAAAATAAATGTTCTGTCCAAGTGCCAGGCTGACTTCACATGGAATAAAATGGGCAGGGGGTTATTCAACCCATTTTATTCCATATGACTTCCCCTGGTGTCCTGGACACCATCCTGGATAGGACATTTTCTCCCTTTCCTTTATAATTTGGGGCAAATGTTTTGTCATTAGTGTCCTAGACACCAGGGACGGCACATGGAAGAAAATAGGCTCGACCCCATCATAAATCTAATTCAGCGACCCAAGCACTCTTGATGACAAGGGTTCGACCCACTTGTCCTCCTCAATGAGGGGTGAAATCGTATGTGTCATGCCCGCTGATGGGACACTCGGGGGGCAGAATCAATTCACTTTTTTGGAGGTTTTTGATTCCCCCTCCTGAGTGTCCCATCAGGGGGGGTGTCGCACTTGATATCAGACCCCTCAATGACATCCGCCTTGTCAACTTCAACCCAAGAACCCTCTTTATCCTACTTGTTCCCACCAAACCCCATCCATTCATCCTTGTCCCAACTCCACCTCATCCTCCCTCCCCAATTACCCTGTCCTATACCTGTTGAGCTTTTCCAAATGGTATTGCAACCTTATATAGTAGGAAGTGTATTTCCTAGGGAAAATAGAGGGGTGGTTGCTGCCTCTTCTTCAATCAACTGGAGACCTTTTAACAAGTTGTAGTTGGATCATCATAATGTGGTTATGTTGGTTTAGCAAACCAAATTCCTGAAACAACCAATAAATTGAAGCCATCCTATCCTCAACCACTGAAACTACTGCCCAATTTTCTGCAATCAAAACCAATAATTGGCGGTACAAGATTCATTAATGCGCCTGTCTGAATGTAAGGATGCTCCATGGGCCAACATTGGTCTAGCGGTTTGAAACAAGATAGAGGCTGTGGGTGTTGATGCAAGGTATGAGAATTTTGATTTGTTGTTAATGGGAGAAGATTCTCTATTTCTTGCATGAAACTCTGCTTCTCCTTCGTCAATTGGATTCTCTCATTTTAAGCTCATTTAAACCCTATTTGTGATAGATTTGATGATAGAGTTTGGATTTCCCATACTTTCCTTTTCCTTGAGATTGATTCGAATGAGAGTTGCAATTTTCATTCATTCCAGTTGAACTTTGAGTTGTAGCAAAGGCAGAAGATATTACATTCGACTGAGACAATATATCTACGATGGGCTGTGTTGAATCTGTAGTCCAATAATTCAAAATCTGTTAATTCCACAATCTTAAAGTCAAGTATTTTAATTTAATAAAAATTAAAACCAAGTGACCCGAGTTATAGAGATGCTATTTTATGTGTTTCTTGAAGATAGTCGAGGCCTCCCATAAGATTGTGCAAGGGAGTGTGCCAAGCTATCTCCGAGATACAATTAAACTCGGAATCAACTTCTTGTCTTTTAATGGGCTTGCACAACTCAACAAAGTCGTAGGATACCTCCCCTTATAACTTATTGCCCTTTAAAGAGTCGGGTGTATAAAAAAGTCCAATTTTGACAAGTCCAAATTTTTCCAAAAAATTCAACATAGTGTCCCCTTATCAAGTTGATAAACATATATGAGAACCGAGTCAAGAAGACCATGGTTGTACCATCAAACCTTGTAGAGGTTTACTAAAGTGAACACTTCAACACTTGGTTGAGGTGGTTTCCAAACTCAATGAGGCATTACAAAACTCGTACAAGGGAGATGTAGATCCATGGGCTTGAAGGAACATGTATTTTGCAACACATATCTAAGGGTGGAAGAGAGAAGGAAAGGTTTGAACCCTCATTCATTACCTTTTTCTTCTTCTTCCTTTTTTTGCTCTTGGTCTTCCACTAATCTTAGCTCAAATTTCTCTCTTATATTTCATTTGAGAGTCCAAGGGCTCTTTTTATAGTGGAAGGGGCCTTCCACCTACTTTACCAACTCCCCATGAGGTGTCAACATCTTGTTGGTCTACTTTTAACCCAGAAATGGGTGAATGGGCCCTTACAAGGCTCGACATGGGCTCTTTCTTGTGTTAGACACAAGACTGGAACATTTCTCGGCTGTGTCGGTTCTGAGCCATCGTGAATGAGCTCAACTGGTGGTGAATGGACTTGATAATTCTCATTCGCATACTTTGTCCACTCATTCGCGGGCCTTGACTCACTTCATATGCGGGCTTAAGTCCACTTAGTCCAGCCTAACTCGTGGCGAATGACACTTGGTCATGCACATTCGCATACCTTGGTCCAGCCCAACTCGTGGTGAATGAGACTTGGTCATGTACATTCGCGCACTTTGGTCAAGCCCAACTCATGACAAGATACACTTGGTTCAGCACATTTGCGCATCACTTTGGTTCAGCCCAACTCATGGTGAATGATACAGTCCTTCACATTTGCGCACCACTTTGGTCCAGCTTAACTTGTGACAAATAGACTTGATTCGGTTCATTTACGCATTAATCCAAGTTTGGACTTATCAATCGTGAATGACAGGATGCCACGATATCACATCTGGACCATCGAAAATGAATTTTGTGACTCCTAATGCGACTCTGCAATGATGCGCACGTGCAAATTACACCTCAAGCGCCCAAGCCAGTGCCCGTGCCTGTGTACATGTGTGTGCGTGCAAGGTGCTATACACCTTGCTACATTGTAGTATCTAAGAGCGAGAGTGTAAGTCTCTCAAAATACACAAGAGTGATGGAGAGTTAGAATTTGTATACTGTACTCTGTACACTGCTTTTGATTCTAACTAATGTAAAACTAAACAAATGAGAGACAATTTTGAAAACAACTAAATTTGAAAACTTAATTAATGAGTTGTTAATGGAATTCTTAAATGGTATTAATTTTCATGTTAATAGAATGTTTTAAATGGAATTTTAAATGGCATTAAATGCCTTAGTTTTCAACTGACTGTGGTGGAATTTGTTGTTCTTCTATGATGAGGATATCATATCATTCAGCAACTGATACTGGAGTAGATCTTGTGCGAATCGTCAATTTGAATGGATGACACTCATAGGAAGTCTGTTGGGTTAATGTCTTGTATTCAACCCGAGATATAACCCAGGATGATAATCCGAAAAAACTGAAGATGACCCGAAAAATTGGGGTGGCTGAAATTTTTTCTGACCCGTTTTGTATCCGCTTTGGGGTCCAGATCCGACCTGCACAGATTAGGGTTTTGGGGTTTATATTTTGGGGGTTTCTTGGTTTCCATGCCATTGCATTGTTTATTGTAATCTCTGTTCTTCGATCATAGTGAAAGCTTTTCTCCGTTTTCGCCCGTGGACGTAGGCTTCAAGTGGAACCACGTAAATCGTTTTGCTCTTGTGGTGTGATTGCTTTCTTCTTTATTTTCTCTCTTCTTCTTTGTTGCATACGATCAAGGTTTCCACATAACAAAGTCCATTATGAATATAAAGAACAATGTCTTCATGGTCCAAAGATGAATGAACCACAACTAGAGTATCGGTTAAGTTTTTCACCTGTTGGAGATGTTCTTCAGATTCTGTAGCCGACTTTTTAGCAAAAGTATATGTGATCTTGAAGGAGAAGAGAACCTCCTCTCAAGTGCTCCCCAAGCTTCTTTTTGAATGCTTGAAATTCAAGATATGTGGAAGAACTGATTCTGATACAGACGTGAAAACACAACTAAGAAGTTGTTTATGTAGCGTGAGCCACTCGAAGTATTCTGCATTTGGTTGAGTTGTGTTGTCTGAGTCTTGAACAAATTCCGGTGGACATGGCTGAGATTCATCCAACAAGAAGTGCGGTCGATGAGCATGAAGAGCCATTTGGAACTGAGACTTCCAACTCAAATAATTGTCGAGTTAGTTACACTACTCCACCTTCTCTTCACTTTCACTTCAATTGTTACAACAACTGTTTCTGTTAAGATATTCTAATCACTATTTAATAATTTAAACTTCTTCTAGCTGTGTTCCTTAATATCTCTCATTTATTTAAAGATTCAATTTTGGAATCCAATGAAGAAACAAAATTCTTCATTTCTTTTTTCAAACAAAGTGTCAATTCGATCATCACAATTAAGGTATTTTGTATTTGGCTACAACTTAGAAATCCCCATGCCAGGCTTCATTTTTGTCAATCCTCTTTGTTATGTTGTTTAATGATTTGTCACACCTCAATTTTACAAGCCATATCTCTGCCTTGTTTGGGTCCAAGGATGATCAGGCAAGTATCCACGTCACAGAAAGTAGAAAACTCGTAGGTTTCCTTTTTCAGTCCCTTCATTCTCTTTTGAAAAGAGGTGTTCCGGGATTTCTCCTTGAGCTCCATCTTCAGCGTCCCATAACCCATCGTTTTCGTAGTCGCCAAAGCTATCAAATGGTCATAGAGAGGATAGGAAGGGTGAAAAAAATTAGGGAGAAAGGAAAAAAGTGAGCTATTTTTTTTTTTTTTGTGTGTGTGGCCTATTTGGGGGATAGGTCCCACCCATTTTCTTCCGCGTGTCATCCCCAAGTGTCCTCCATACCATCCTGGTCAGAATTTGCTCCCCTAAAATTTTAGTTAACTAAACACATACAAAGTTCATTTAGAACCATCGCCTTATGGTTACAAATGTCTTGAAAATTTAAAACGAAATGATTACATAGCTCTCAGAAACTCACCTTCTACCAATGCCTAATCCGTGTGACACTCCTACTTTGACTATATACGACTCAACCTTACTCAAAACCCACACTTAAGAGTGTTTAATAAGTTAAATATACTCAAAGGAGAGAAAATAACTTTATTGTTCATGATCTTGAGGCGCCTCTCAAATGAGGGGATTACCCTTTTATATAGGCCTCCCATGGTCCCACGGGTAGCTAAGATCATTACACTTGTCCCAAATCCAATGGTTAGGAGTATTTACAACATTTTGGAATGATCCTTCTACCTCCTCTTTAATAAGACTTTAGAAGCTTTATTTTTTTACTCTAGATATCTCTAAAGTCCTTTCATCTCTTCTAGAATCTTCTAGATATATCTAGACTACTCTAAACCACTTTAGAAACCTTTAAACTATCATACAACCCATTTGACAACTTGTTGTCTTGTTAGTTGAAATTCTTACTATATTTATTAATCATTAAAATAAATTATTCAAACACTAACATATATTGTTGTTTGATTATTACAAGTTTCTTAACCTATGATTAATTAAAATATATAATAGAGCATTCTCAACATATTCATTTAATTTATTTTAGGATTGAGACATCATATTGAATGCCATTGGGTTATGAAAGATAGGAAACAATACCTCCAATAAAATTAGATTGTAAAAGTTACAAATCTTACATCAAACAACTAATAGACTAACTCCAACTTTCAAAATTAACAAAAGAAAAATCTTAGCAAGAGAGAATTTAACTGTATGTTTAAGCATGGGAAGAAGAATTCCCATCCAAATTATATCAGTGAATATTTTTTCCATATTTAGCCGATATGGACAAAATTTTGGTTGGATTTGAAAAAGTTTTTAATCTTTTTGTATCTCTTCGGTTTTTTGTTTTGCCTCTCCTTAAAGTGAAGTTTCAACAAAATTTTGATAAATTTTACTGAAATTTGAATCATGGTTGTCAATGCCTTTACATTGGGATGATATTGGTAATTTTTCTTTAGGCCATGTCTAGATCTTTGGAGTTTTTAGTCGTGGGAATTAAGATTGGGTAATTAATGATACATTGTAGTTTTTGGTGGTTCAAAGAATTTTTTTTTTTTTTTTTTTTTATGTAAACAGGACTTAGATTAGATAATTCCATCTGTTTTGGATTCAAAGGATCCAAACACGAGTAATTTATTCACCCTTTTTCTTCTTCATTCTGTTTTCCTTTTTGTTTCTTCTCTTCCGTTCGAAATTGAGAATAAGTGCTTATTGATGATGTCAAGAATCAGGACATAAGGGTTCAACTCCATACAAAACATTAGAGGCTAAAAATGAAAACTCTCACTAGGATTCTTTCTCTATCTCCCTGTTGTAAACCAAAATAACGTACCAAATGGCCCATGCAAGTAACAAATCTGGAACCTTCGCATTATTACTAAACTGGCTCTTACCCAGATTATTAGTTGCCTTATGTTATTCTCCCCATCTTGGCTTTGCCTTGTAAAGATGACATGTATCTAGCACTCGGGATCCTTTGTGGTCGTGGCCCATGTCGTGACTGTGTTGTGATCACCATTGGCTGACACTCGGGTTGTAAATGATGCGAATATTCATTTGTACCCAATTCGCATTCAATCCACTTCGAACAAATATGGATCCATGTATATCTGCTCTGATTAAATATTTCATTCTTTAAAGAAAAATCCACTTATAAACAGACCAAATACAGATCTATATTGATCCGCTTGGGTAAACCCTAATGATGTAAAACCTGATAGAAAGAGTGTTGGCACGGGCATGATATTGTAATAAATGAGAAGTTCATGTAATTGGATATTTGAATCCGTATCCGATATCTAGATAAATGAATGGATACAAATAGGGTTCATCATTCAAAATATCTATAATCGTTTAAAATATCTGACAGATATCCAATTAAGAAATCTTAATGAAATGTATACGGATCTAATCAAGGAATATCAACTTTATATTTTGTCTGTTTATAGCCATAGCTGATTCATGGTGAAAATAACTGCACTAAATTCAAATGTTGTGTGGTTAAGTACTTGGTTTGTAGGCGCCCAATTCAAATTTCAACACAATCACAGCACGAGATGTGACCAAAGGATCTTCAGTGTCCTTCTAGATAGCGTTGACCTCCTTGCTCTTAAGATTGCATGTCTCTCTCTCTCTCTCCCTCCCTGGGAGATACTAGGGGCTTTGGAGGTAACACTGGTGATTGAAGTCAATTGGCACCACATATAGAACACATAAGCAGTTAATATGGGAGACTACACCTACTTAAGATTTAAAACAGTTAATAGCGGTTCTCTCTCTCTCTCTCTCTCTCTAGAAAGAGACCTTAGAGTTCGAGAAGGAGACACTGGTGATTGAAGTCAAATGGCCACCGCCTACATAATTGTACTCTCTCCCTCTTAAAAGGTCAAAAAAGAGCTTAAGGATCAAGATGAACGAGACACTGGTGATTGAAGTCAAATGTAACCACCCACATAAGGTTAAAACAACTAATAGTGGTAAAGGGACCACAGAGATGTGATATGGTTCATATACTTTTATGCTCTATTAACTTATCTCTAATTTGAGTTTAGACAATTCAAGATTTGATGACTCTTCTTCAAGGATACGTATTAAAAATAGGAAGATAAGGGAGTTGGACGCTGGAGCGGGGAGGGTTATGTGATGTGAATTTATTGATGACTCAAACCGCATCAATTGCTTTTATAATAATAATCATAATAATAATAAAACAATATGTTTGTTATATGAAGGTGCCTGCCTACCTACCAAAAAATAAAAGAAAAAGAAATCTTCACACTAAAGTTTAACCCATTTAAATAATAATCTAAGAAAGAAAGAAAAAAAAAACCCTTAATGGTGGGAGTCTTGGGCCATCCAATTGGCTTGATTCTCCTTGGTGGGGCCTATCAGATGTACTACATAGATGGCCATGATGTTTGATATACAACAATGAAAATGAGATTTTTTTTAAAGCAAGATAATTCTCCCACTGCAAGGCACATTTGGTAATGAAAAATTGTATGCTACCAATCATTATGGCAAAGTTTGCTACTGTAAAGCACGCTACTGCATGAACAAACTACCCGCTAAAAGACAAAATACCCATGTTGATTTACTCATGAAATAGCATGCTTTACAGTAGCAGATCTTTTGCCAATCATATTCATACCCATGATATGCATGTATGTAGTGATGTATCATACATCTCATGATAGACTATGCACATAGATCATGTGGTATTGGTGAGCTTTATTTTGAAAACTGATTCTATTCCCATTTAGTTTTCAAAAGCCATGTCTTTATCTTTATAATTATTAGACTAGAAAGCTTAGGATATGTAGTGGTGGGATTAGTTGAATGACCCTTTTCTTTTGTCCTCTAAAATAACTAGTTGTACACCTTAACATTATGTATAAGGTTTTCTTAGGCTAAACCCTATATATAATAGGGCTTTATAATGGAGAATTACTGCAATAATAATAATAATAATAATAATAATCCCACACACAGATCAAGTAATCGAAACTCCACCGTCTGATCTGCAACATGCAGCTCTCTTGACACAGTCAAAAACATTTCCTACCCTTTTACCTAGCTCAAGCTTGTATGGCATCAATCTTCCATGGGTCATACGGTTCAGGCTCTTAGAGAACTTATTTTAACATTTTCCTTTAAAATAACATAAAGTCATAAAGTTTTCCCTAGATAAATCTCTCATCCAATCTCAATAAACTTGGACCCTTATTTGGGCAAGGGTGTCACCCCTTTGAAAAGACAATAGGACCCTTGGCAGGTGGGTTGAAGAGGCCATGTCCTCTAAAGTCTACTTTGGATGGTTACATGATTTCGTAAAGATGCTTGAAGGTCATTGAATTGTGTAACATCAAGTCGTTCAACTTAAGAGCCACTAGCCCACCATAGTTGTCATTTAAACTAAGTGCCACTGACCCCACCATAATTAACACCTCTCTCTCTCTCTCTCTCTCTCTCTCTCTCTCTCTCTCTCTCTCCGTGTCTCTCTGTATATGTGTGTGAAAAGGTTTCGACTAGTTTCTACTATTTGGGCTGTGGAACAATCTAATTTGTATAATACAAGACCTTCGGAGAAGCATAATACAGGGACACAAAAGAGATAGTGCTCTTCCCTTTAACAAAGTGGGCGGCTTGCTATTAAAGTAGCATTCTCCCAAGTAATACGTCTTTACTTTTTTGAGTGTCCTATTAATTTGATTAATCCAGCATCTGCGTGCACTTTTTTCTTTTTATGATTAGGGGAAAAAGGAGAGAATAAGTCCCCACTCTTGTCCCTGCTTTAGAACCCAAAAGAACATATAATTAGAAGAATTAAGCCTTTTGAAAACCCAATAGTTTTGAAAGCCTAATGTAGTAAAGGAAAAAAAAATCTTACAGTTACTGGAATTTTAGGCATTTTATAGCATCTTCTTTCCTTACAGAGAACATGTTGCAAAGCAATAATAATGAAAGCCTAACGAGTAGTGTAAAAATTAAAACACGCCTGAAACAGAATGTTTCAAATTGGATTTGAGGCATAAAATTGTTAATTTTACCTGAAAAGCATCAAACAAAGGAATAGAATCAAGTGGATGACTTATAATGATTCTAATAAATCAGGAAAAGGAAGCCCTACCGATTGCCATGAAAAGCTGGTTTACTCGTGATTCTTAGCAAAATGTTCTCAAGAAAATCATTTTCAAACTGTCTGGTTGCCATGAAAAGGCTTTTTTCTCATATTTATTCTTTTCTTTTTGTGGGATTTTTTTTTCTATTCTTTTCTATCTTTTTCTATTCAATTCAAGACAACCAAACAGGGAAATAAAGGGTGGGTATTACTGGACCATTCAATCCCCATCATACCTCTCAACCCAAAGAAAAATTCATATCTTTGACTCCCTCAGCTTTGAGATATCGCTTATCACAACAAAAAAGGTTTGAGATACCAAGGCTTATGCCCTAAAAATTAGGTGAGAACGAATCTTGTGAGAACTGTGAAAACGGCATGAGGGTACGGACACATCATGCGAAAAGTGAATAGTACCCCCCAAAAAATGCAAATCACTTTTCAGTACTGATCCGTCAGCCCCTCTAGTGCTGTTTTCACGGTTCTCATGAGATTCATTCTCACATAATCCAAGCCCGGGCTTATGAAGTTATGATTGCCTAACCAATATGATTTGCCCTAATACCTATACAAGTAGACTAAAAAATTGATCAAGATGATTAATCACTGGTCTAATTAATACCCTGTACAATTAGACTAAATAAATGATCAAGATGGATTAATCACTGGCTAATAGCCTAATACCCTATACAAGCAGACCAAATAAATGATCAAGATGGCTTAATCACTGTTTATAACTTATAATCTAGATGGGGGGCCTTGCTCGATATTATTATTATTTTTTAAATGTAAATTAGCTTTTTCTTTTTCTTTTTGTAATATTTAAATGTAAATTAACTGAGAAATTAAAAATAAGAATCCCCAGTAAGACTTTAAGACAGTACGGTAGATAATAGATAATAGATAATGGATGGATAGTTTATTGAAAGAAACATTAATCAAATGTTGCACAAAAATTGAGGTTTGAGACAGGCTTCAAACTGAGGTGTTTTGTTGGTTGACTGTATTCTTCTGAAGATTTGCAGGGATAATTAGAGCAACAACTTCACATTCGTCGCTGAAACGGCTCGATTCACGAAGTGGGTTGTCGACCACCGATCTAGATAAGGACCTTGGCTGCCACGAATTTCACAGAGATTAGTTTGACTTATGTGTAAAGGCAAGAAAAAAAAACCCATTTCAGTTTTTTTCTGATTTAAAATCTCTGGTCATGTCTGGTGACTTTGAAGGATTTAACGTTTAAATTCATGGGTTTTGCTTAGAAAACTGTGAGAACATCTGCTTTCTCTTTTTACTGTTTCGTTCCCTTGGATTCTGGTCATGTTTTACTGGTGATGTTTAAAGAAAAATTGTAGCTTTATCGGATTCTGCTCATATCTGTGATAAACTATTGACGGGCTTTACTTATCTTTAAACTCGGGATCTGGGTTCCGAAGAATTTCGCCAGAAGATTTCATTTTTAGGGTTTTTTCGCTTCTCGATTTTGTTTATCCTATCTAGGGTTTTGGGGTTTGGTTTTCAGTTCTGAGTTCGAAGTTTCAAGATAAATTCTACAATTGTGAGTTTCGTCTTGTCTTTGATTCTATGGTTGTTTAATAATTCTGTAACTTCTAAATTAGCGATTTGGTTTGCATTTCTGGGGG
>JAOXJP010228747.1:0-11068 GCA_025762735.1 Platanus orientalis | reverse complement strand
AATATTAATTAATTAATTAATTAATCATGCTTATATTTTATGTGAATGGCTTTGTCAGGACACATATTTCCAACATCCTTAGGCAAGGAGGCTTTGGAGATGTTTAATGCATGGAAGCCTTTGAGGTAGCTAGGCTTATAGGTTGGAATTACGGCACTAACACCGATACAATGTTCCCAATCTAAGAAGGACTCGAGCTCCTCGATAGTGGGTGTAAGCTTTTGTTCTCCGAAGTGGAAAACGATAGATAATAGGTCCTAAAATGAAATGGCTGCCTCTAATAGTGGCTAATCCAAGTTGATTTGTGCTAAAGTCAATGTCGCCCCAAACCGGCTTTGATTCTTCCAAACTTCTCATTCTTCGGGGGGAAGGGCAATTAAGGTATTTCCAAAATTTACGGAGATGGTGGAGTATGAATCTAATTGTACAGACCTACGATCCATGTTTGTAAGCACAAATATGAATAAAAGGTTAAAAATGCCATTTTACAGTTAAAAGCAATATTCTACAAAAATTAAACCTAACGTCTGAATTTTGTGTCAACGCTTGAATTTTATTGAATTAAAATTTAGGCGTTGAAAGCACGATTAGGCGTTGGAATAGTTACAGGTAAAAAATGCTTAATGTCTGAATTTGGTGTCAACGCCTGAATTTAATTGAATTAAAATTCAAGCGTTGAAGGCACAATTAGGTGTTAAGAGAAGTTACAACTTTTAAATGGTCCGCGAATGTGCCTTTGTCTTTTTGTGCTTTCATTTGACATTTTCAGTTACAAATGAATGAGGGAGATTGAGAACGTCTTATTCCTTATTCCATTTCCAAATTTTTGCAAAAAAAACCATCTTCCCATTCCTTCCATCATGAGTTAAGGGGGATCAAGCCGGCATTTTCCACTTCTCTCGGCCCAAGAGAAGGCATTGTGGAAGAATCTGTTGGTGGATGGAGTGAGTTTTTGTTAAATTTATTGGTTTATTTCCCATTTTCATGAATTTTTCTTGTTCTTTGAATACATTGTTTAAGATTTCCTATTTTTCTTTGATTTTACATATTTCATTGGATTTTCTTGCATTTTTAGCTTTAAAATGAATTAACAGATATTACTTTGCTTTATTTTTCATTTTGGTATAAATTTGAAGAGTTTTTTCAAAGTTTTTATTGATTTCCAGATTTTCCAATGCCTGAAAGTCAGTACCCTAAATTACAGGTGTAATGCCTGGATTTTTAATCATTTGAAAACCAGGCGTTGAAAATTCAAGCGCTAAGCTTGAGACCCAGAATTGTAATTTCTGATTTTTTTTGTCTCTTTTAGGTTTTCTTTATTCTTAAACATTGTTTTAATATATTTTCATGTATTTTATTTTGTAAACTAGGGGGAGGGTAGAGCAACACAACTCTTGGTCTGGGGTCCAGACAATATGGAAGCAGATGTGCTTTAATGTGTAAGACAAGGTGCGGGCCTTGGGATTTGGCCCTTTCTTGAGTCTGCCTGTGGTAAAGGTGGACAAGGCACTAATGATGGCCTTGGCTGATAGGTGATAGCCAGTTACCTGTACATTCCACCTTCTTATGGGAGAGATAGGCCTGCCTCCCATAGGCTTCTTCATGATGACTAGCCTCTCGATGGACAACATGCCCCCACCTACCATTAACGACTTCGACCCGGAGTTAGTGGCATGATGCATAGGGCCGCAGCCCGTGGAGTACTACTAGGGCACGAAGGGTGTCCTCCCATCCTGGTTCAAGAAAAAGTACGTGTGGGCTACTAATCAAAGCACACTAGCAAAGATTGACTTCTCCACCTGCACCTTCCTTGTCTACATGCTGACCTACTCCATCTTTTACGGGAAGAGCAACAGGGTTTACTTCCACCTACTGCCATCCTTAGAAGACTTGGACTCAGTTGACACTCGTTGTTGGGGTAGGTCCACCCTTGGGTGGATGTATGCCAATATGAGTGAGATCTCAGTTGGGCAGGGCCCTCATACCTTCTTGGGGCTGTACTTCTTATGGGAGGTATAGCTTGCTTTCATTTGTTTATTTCTATCTTTTATTCTTTCATTTACTTTCTCTCTTTTAATTTTTAATTATATTGATCTTTTGAATTATCTCTTTTGCAGGTGTGGTGTTACGAACACTTTCCATCCTTGGCCCCTGCATGGAAGGGCTAGGAACTGTTCCCTTTCCCTTACGTTACAAGGTGGAAGGTTTCGAACACCCATCACAAGGTCCGCAAACCCATCTCCACCTTCCGAAGAGACTTGGATCTCCTAACTGTTGATCAGGTAAGTACACAATAATTTGCTTTATTTGGCTTGTTTATTTTGAAAATCATTATCTAACACTTATTGTGCTTTGTGCAGGTTAAGTGGCGTCCATGGACCCAATGGGTCTTGTAGAGGGATGCTGTCCTAGACTAAACCTTAGCCTGGACTTGGTCTCGTCAGAGGATCGTACTGGTTACCATTGACGAGGTCACCATGTACTTCGGGGAGAGATGCTAGCACCAGGTTGGGGTAGGAGTAGAGGATTTTGTGGTCCCGCACTCACCTCCTTAGGTCATTGATACCGAGGGAGAGGCAAGCAAAGGAGAGGTAGACACTAATGCCTTAGTCTTCCTGGACTAGGTTAGAGATTATAGCAAGTGGTGGGCCACTCAGTCTTATGGGCCTTTAGGTGGCCTCATTGAGCCCCAGGTGAGTTCATTTTGTTCATTTTGTAAAAATTTTGTTATATTTCATTTACTTTGCTTTTCTTTAAAACATTTGATGATATTTGACTTGTCTGAATTTATCAGGTAGTCGAGGCCTAACTCGTAGAGGAACCCGCACCTCCTACTAGGAAGGGAAGGAAGAGGAAGGCTCCTGCAGCTGAGCCTGACTTGGTAAGGGTGATACCCGAGGTGGTGACTATGACTGACCTCAAGGGCGGGGTTAGCGAGGAGCCTTTACCCAATGCTGAGCTCCCTGAGGGGTGGGTACCTCTTGAGGCAGTGACCCAAGTATGGTTTGGTTTATTTTAGTAATGTTTCTTTAAAACTTATGAATTTTAAGATATTTGACAAAGTTTGTGTACTTATTATAGGTTTCAAGGGAGATGTACTTGAGTGCCCTCTAAAAGCTGGCGAGGTGCTTTGCCTTGGTGGGAAAAAGCATCAAGCCCATTAGATGAAGGTTGCAGCCTTGAAGGAGAGCCATAAGAAGGAGGTCGAGGAGGTAAAAGATGAAAATTTTAACTTCTTTTTTTTAAAGGTATTTTTTGTTAAAAATTCTGACATGTTTTTTTATTGTTTTGCAGTTGCTGAGGTAGATCCCTGTTCCTAGGGATGCAGGTGGTGATGCAAGGGATACCAAGATGCCCTTTGTTAAGGTTGGGGTGGAGCTTGAGGTGCACACAGAGATGGTACCCAGTGGTGTTGTGGAGGTGGCTCCTTTGTAGACAGACGAAGGTTCATTCAAGACTAGAGGGGGAAGTGGCCATGATTGGGATGCTAACACCATCCGTTTTGGCCGGGGCCGGTTTTACTCCTACTGGTCTAAACATATGGGGAGGAAAAGGACCATGGAGCTTGTGGACAGTGACTTCGATGACTGACTTGAACATATTGGACTTTCATTTTTTGTTTCTCTTTTTATTTACTTTTTGGGATCAATCAACCCTAATGAATCAGTAAAGTCTTGACTTTAGGAGAACCGACCCAAGGAATTCCCAAGAAGACTAACCCGGGGTACCTTCAGGGATCCCTTGACTCATAAAATGTCAAGGCCATTGGCGAGAGGCCAAAAACATTCCTTAGTACTCAACTCCCTGAGTATTTCGAAAATAATCCCAGCTGTTGTTCTGATCACCCGATACCCAAAGGCTAACTGAGACCTTGAGGCACCTAGTACCTAAGAATCCCCGACATAAAAAAATACGACCTCAACTACTTTGCTTAAAGATAAGCACAATCCAAAAACTGTTATCAGAAAAGAATATTCTCTATAGTTAGCTTGACATACTGAGAAAATGACAAAGAAAGTAGGGGGAGACACGGCCAAGAATATAGGGGAAAGCGACATGCGAGATCTCATTTGATACGCCACTACTCAAGCCTATAAAAGGGGTAGCGATTCACTCTCCAGGTATGAGGCAACAGAAACCCTAATTTGAGAAGTCTCCTTCTACATTCCTCTTGTCATCTGACTTGACTGTCAAAGAGCTAGAGGCCAGCCCCCCACCGGAGCCTAGCTTCTTGACCTTCTCTTACTTCATGTGTGTAGTGCTCGCTCCGCCAAGGACCTAGACCATCCGTGGGACCATCTGACGGGTGTATAGGTGCCTACTATAACCGATACACCATCAAGATACATTTTGATTTGGTTATGTACATTTTAATTCCGGATGACTTAGATGTAAATTCATTTTCTACTTTTCTTTATGGAATGGTTTGGTTTGCATTTTGTTTCATTCGTGGGATGTCTACCTAATCTACACCTCTGTGTTATGTATATTAGGCAAAAGGGGTGAGAGATATCCAAATTTAGATAAGAAAGTAAAATCCGGTCTTAATTATCTAAAAAATAATTTGGACTAATTTTTCAAAATTGGACATGAATTCTTGGTTCTTTTTAGTCAATCATGTAAGCAATCATTCACAATCTAGTAAACAATTCCTAAAGCTAGACCTCTAAGCTATTGAGTGTAGCCTAAATAACTCTAACTTGAAAATGTCTAATATATGCATGCTTCTTTGAGATTCTAAAAGATAAGTGTACCAGTCTAAACACCTCCCTAAAAAAGATCAGATCATGGGATGATAACTGGGTTGGGTAACTCGGAATAGCAGCACTAACATAGCAATAACTACTCAGATGTTGTTCCCATCCTATGTGGTGATCCAATGTCAGTCCATTAGTGGGTAATGACCTAGATAAGGGCTTATGAGAGGGATGTATTAGTGCAATGTCGTGTCCTCAGACTCATTTTGTGCAAAGTGTAAAATAACAAAGATGTATTCATATAAGTTTGTTCAAATGTGAATTTAGTCCTACTAACTAATTCAATCTACCCTAAAGCTAAAGTGAGCATTTTTTCCATCCTATGCATGGCAATTTGAAATGAGTGTTATATAGAATGGTATCCTAACTAACTAATGGAATGACCTAAGTCTAATCTAAAGCAAGTAGACATGTGAGCATTTGTATAAACAATGTAAAACATGTATTTAGCATATTTCAAGACATGTATATGTAGAGATTAAACATCCCTAGTGGAGTGCAATTATGTGGATGTCAGGGTCCGGGGGGTTCAGATTCCCCTGCCCGCTTGTGGTTTTCAGGTCCACTCTTTGGCGTGCGATGCCAGTGCATGACAACTCGCTAACCCTTTTGCAGAAGGGTTAGACTTTTCTAGGAGTCGCCACTAACTCGGGGTTAACCGACAAAGTTAGACATCGGTTAGAAGAGGAGGAGTCTAGACTCGAAGGTCTAGGGGTTTAACTCTTAAAACTGATCAACGTTCCTAAGATTAAGGGTAAGTTTTTTAGTTGCATTTGGAGAAGGTGTTAGGTACCCTAAATACATGCCTTTTTAGGGTGGATTCTCTCATTCATACATGTCTTAAGGTATGCTAAAGATCATGCTTTGTTAATTATTGATTTGTTGTTTGCCAGATTTTTCTCAAGCTTGATGCTTGAATTTACCCTCAACGCCTTACTTTAATTTAGGGTAAAATTCAGGCATTGGTTCATGAAGAATCCGAAAACTACCTTTTAAACCTAACTTATTTCAATTACAAGAGACCCCTCATGGGTGAGACTCTTAGAGGGATTATGGACTCCTCTAAATTTGTTCATTAGCTACCCTTTTAGGGTTGGACTTAACCTTAACATAAAGGGGAGAAAAGAAAGAGATTGTATTTTTCTATGTTTCAGGCTTAATGCTTAAATTTTAACTCAACTCTTGAATTTAATTCAGGGTGAAATTTAGGCGTTAGAAACTAATCAAATTAGCACTTTGATGTGGCCTTTTAGGGTGGTTTGGTGAGTCCCAGTGATGTGGGGCCCCTAGATTAGGTTAGGGGAGGTTTCTTAGGGTTACATTGTGTAACCTTAGGGGACATGACATTTACTGTCACGCCCTAAAACCTATACCTATACGGCTATGAATTTTGGCACACGACATTAATCCATTCATATCAATGTCATTTAAATTGCTTATAATTTTTTTTTCACATTTTTCCTTTTATGCATACACAGTGGGATCTCATAATCAAACCATAATCATTCCATTAAATTTAAAATCTACAAACCATATTTTATAAATAAAATCTCATAGTCTAACATAAACCCAAATAATAACACGTCATCTCTATAAAATTAAAACTTTAAACTAATCTATAAAATCTCTCCAAATAAAACTGAAATAACTAAATTGAATGGAATCAAAACAATTCTCTAAAAAAATACTGAAATAAAATAACATAATGTCTAAAAATAGCTAAATCAAATCTTCATCATCGTTCTTCTTCTTGAATCCAAGTTACTTATCTACTCTATCATCCTCATCATCTGAAACAACGGTATCAACTTTGTGAGCATGACTAACTTTGCAAATAAACAGGAACACTACTTAACATGCTAAAACAATTGGGTCACTGAACATGGATATTTTTATAATCAAAATAGAATGAAGCATGCTTTCAAAACAATTTCTTTACATATGAAATAATGCTTCTAATCTAAGACAGAATAAGTAGTAGAACAGAACGAAAATCAAGATGCACCACTGAACATAAACATAATCAGAACTAAAATACTGAACTGAACAAATATCTAAAACTGAACTGAATGGAACAAATCACTGAAACATATATACATATATGAGATCTGTCAAAACAAATATCTGAATTCTCCACACGTGCTGCGAGTTAGATAACAAATAACTGAATCATATACCAAAAATCTCTCACACGTGCTGTGAGCTAGATAACAGGTAATAGAACATAACAAATTACTGAAACATATATACATATATGAGACCTGTTGAAACAAATATCTAAATCCCCCACATGTGCTGTGAGCTAGATAACAAATAACTGAATCATATACTAGAAATCTCTCACACGTGCTGTGAGCTAGATAACGGGTAACAGAACAGAATAAACCCATCTACAATCCGATGGATACTATTATCTCACGCCTAGTGGCAAGCATCAAATAGATATCGTCAATTAATGTGACTTGACGAAGAGAGTACCTGATCGCATCTATTTAAACCCGATGAGGGTCTCCATCAAAATTACCTCTTTAATGGCAAAGGGGTCTCATATCATTGCTAAAGATATATTTTTATCAAAATAAGTACAGGTACTAGCAGATATCAAAGTAGAACAAAACTAACAATGTTTAATAATTTCTAAATAATGCATATCGTTGAATCAAAACAAAAAACAAGAACCTGACCCACCTAAGAAGATAGCTCTATGGATTGACATATTGAAATTCTTTAAAACATTCTTTAAAAATATGTTTACTAAAAATCATTTTTAAAAACATGGGATTCATTCAAAACAATTAAAAAACTGAGTAGAACAATCTTTTTCTTTTGCAAAACAGATATCAAAATCATCTAAGAACTATTTGAATCAAAACCAAGATATAAAACATGAACTTGGTTGAAAACATCATTTTTCTCTTTAAAAAAATGTAAAAGAACCTAAAAAAATCAAAACAATCATGGTTCTTTACAAAACTTACAAACTAACAGATCTAAGAACCTAAAACGATACAAAAAAAATATGTAAAACATTTAAGTAGTTTGAAGAACAGATTTTCTTTTACAAAACCCTTTTTCTAAGAACCTAATCAAAGCAAAAACCTTTATGGATCATAGCAAAACTGATTAAGAATGATTCTAAGAACTTAAGAACAAAACTAAACAAGAAGGATCCTAAGAACTTATGTGGATGCAAAACAATATAGAAGTATTCTAGTTTATTTACTTTTTGGTCTGAAAATGAAACTAAATTGAAGCTTCAAGTTCTTTCTTCAAAAATCTCAAAATCTCTTTCAGACCCTAGCTTTCTCTCTTGTTATTTCTTCAAAATCCCCAAACTTTCAAAGTTCTTCAAAAGATCTTCTTTCTTATAAATCTCTATGTTTTTATAAGCCCAAATAACAACTCTAATCCTTAATTTCGTGTTTAGGTAGGTCTCTAGTGAAAAAGTCATTAAAAATTTGTAAAAATCACAGTTGTATAGAATTTTCTGCTTTTATGACATCATTCTGCCATAATTTTTTTAGTACATACACTCGATGAAAAAACAGCCATAACTTTCTCTACAAAACTTTTATTCACTTTCCATTTTTTTGTTAGAAACTAGACTTTAAGACCTTTCCAAAAATATATAGTTTGATCTCTAATCCATCCTATATTTTTATTGGTGTATTTTTAAAGTACTATCAAAATCTATTAATTCAAATCATACCAAACAACATAGACACTTCATGAAAAAATTGTCATAACCTTTTTCTTATGAATTTTTATGTTTTTATAGGCCTAAATAGCAACCCTAGTCCCCAATTTTACATTTAGGTAGGTTTGTAGTGAAAAAGTCCTTAAAATTTTATAAAAATCACAGTTATTTGAAATTTTCTACTTTTATGACATCATCCAGCCATAATTTTTCTAGCACAGACACCCGATAGGAAAATAGTCATAACTTTCTATACAAAACTTGTATTCACTTGCCTTTTTTTTTAACTAAACTTCAAGACATTTTCAATAATATATAGTTTGATCTCTAATTCGTCCTATATTTTTATTGTTGTATTTTTAAAGTTACCTCAAAATCTATTGATTCAAACCATACTAGATGGTATAGACACTTCATGGAAAAATTGTCATAACTTCTTCTACCGAACTTCAATTCAGTCACCGTTTGTCACATTGGAAAGTAGACTCATAGATATTTCTAAGCATATCTTATTTATAGGGTGATTACTATGGGATTGATACATAGTTATTTGTGAAGTTGTGTCATCTGTTTAGGTATCGCTTTAGAACTTGTCATGTCCTTGACCCTTTTTTTTTTGCTTAGTAAATTACATTTAATTTTTTTCATTTGGTGTCTATTTTGTTTGCCATTTATTGGATAGGACTCTAGACTTTCATGCTTATCCAAATGTATAAGTTTCACTCACAGATGATTTCTACATTTTCATTGGTACATTTCTAAATTTATGCTAATGATTAAATCCACATTTGTGTATTTAAGTGGTCTTATGTGTGCACAGAACTTATGTGACATGTGTTAGCATTTTAAGTGTGACATATGTATAGTAATATATGTTTCATGGTTCTCCTAAATACAACTAAACAACTTACGCATTATCTTAGGAAAGTAGACTGATTTATAGGAGTTAAACCCCTAGATTTTCGGGTCTAAACTTCCCCTCTTCCTCAAAGAGGAGAACCAATGTTTAATTCCATCAGTTAAGTCTGAGTTTGTGGTGACTCCCAACAAGGCCTAACCCTAAGGTTAGCAACTTTTCCACATTTGCTCCAAACATAGTTCAAAACCCAGGGGACATAGACCGAAAGGCTCACACACACACACCCGAACCCCGATGTCCATAGTATGGAAGGAGATGTAGATTTCCTATTTGTTGGGAAGAGGTAGGGACAGAAAATGTTGGGGCCAAAGTTTATACAAGAGACTACTGAAAAAGATTAAATTAATCAAAAGTAGACTGTTGACTGCTTAAAGCAGATAAAAGAGTTATGTTGATAAAAGAAGAGAATTAGAGTTTGAAGTCAGAGACTTGGCATTTTTTAAGGTATCTCCAACAAAGGGTGTGACGAGGTTTGGAAAGAAAGGCAAGTTAGAACCAAGGTTTATAGAACCTTTTGAGATCTTAAGAAGGGTCGAAGCTTTAGCTTATGAACTAGCTCTACCTCCGGAATTATCCCATGTACACAACATATTTCATGTCTCTATGTAATGGAAGTACATGAGATACCCATCCCATGTGTTGAGTTATGAACCAATTTAAGTATGAGAAGACTTATCATATGAGGAGCAACCCGTTGTGATCCTCGATAGAAAAGAACAAATACTTTGCAACAAGACTATTCCCTATGTAAAGGTTTTAAGGTGTAACCATGAAATTAAAGAATCCACTTGGAAAGGCAAAGATGATATGAAAGCTAAATATCCTCACCTATTCCAAATCAAGGTTTGCATTTAAATTCAGGGACTGAATTTCTATAAGGGGCGGAAATGTAACACCCCGCGTTATACTAAAAGGGTAAAAATATAATTTTCTATCATAAGGGTAAAATTGTCATTTCACATGTTTTATTAAGACAATATAGTGGTTTAGGAACCCTTTAGACCATGTTATAAATGTAGAACTCAAGTTTGATCTTGAACCTATCAAGTTCGAAGGTTATCCTGATAGCATATTTAAAGTAACTTTCCAGGCCCATTGACACCAATCCTGAGTGAACTAGAGGGTGATCTATACCTTGTTGGAAAGATCTGAAAGTCTAGTTTCTAACACAACAAATTGTTTATAAAAAAGAGTTTTCTAGAAGAAGTTACACCCATTTTACCGTGAAGTGTCTGAGCGAAAAAGTTCAAAAACCCAAGACTCATATCCTGATCAGACATAGGGCATGTGCCTTAAGAGGTTCCCTAACCAGTCACCAAGTGTCTGATCGGTCAAGCCCTAAAAATAAGCAAAAACATGTTTAAAAGCACCCAAATGACATGGCTTGCTTTTATTTGACCACCACACATGTTGGGTCTCATTTGTGACAACTTATGACCCATTTTAGACCTCATTTGGGTCTATTAAACCTCTTAGAAGCATATAAAAGAAGAGATTTGAAAGATTTGGGAAGAAAAAGAAGAAATTCTTCCCCAATTTGGTAAGTTTAACCTAAACTTAGGAGTTTTTGCTAGAATATGGTATTTCTTTCCATGAACTACTTAGTTTCATTCATTTGATGATACATCTACATTAATCTCTACAAAGGAAGTGGATTTGAGAGCATAAGGTAGAAATCTTGGGAAAGAAGTAAGG
>JAOXJP010228746.1:0-11068 GCA_025762735.1 Platanus orientalis | reverse complement strand
AAAGTGAAATGATACCCACGATGTGTCTCGTCTCACGACGTCTCACAAAGAGGGTCGTCGCAGGTGATGTGAACCCGATGTTAGATAATCAAGCCCAAATTTGGTCTTTTTTTATCTACATGCCATGCTGCAATCATTAACAAAAATAAAAAATAAAACAACACTCCAAATTTGGGTTTTTATTTTTCTGGTGTATATGGCACGTTAACATAGTGTAGTGACTGCAGAGAATCCTGAGTCCAAGATAAGGGTGAAGATTCAAAAAGGTTGTACAAGGACTTGATCAAAGAAAAAGTTAAGCAACCAAATAATCTTGCAAGACAAACTTGATGCTAGGAAGAGGAAGACACCTCCCATCCCCCAAGGTCCTAAACAACGAAAGAGTTAAGGTGTGTTTCGAATAAGAATTAGGAGAACTGTACCACACAAACTTGTCACTTTTCCATTACGGTACGTTAGGATTCATTGAATTAGATTTACCAATTGATTTTGAATTCGGCCAAATCAGAAACCAAAGAACAGATTTTTGCAGACTCAGAATTTCATTTCTTGGATGTCCAAATTGAATGGATAGAATAAAAAATTTAGAGAAAAATAAATAAACTCTTAGTATTCTCTCAATTATCTCTTATTTTATTAATAATCTCCGCTTCTGGCAGCTGCACGATTACCATTCGAAACCTCATTATTATTATCAGGTCATTACAATTTTCGTTGCCATTGGAATATCCCTATCTGTGATAGACCATACAAACAGAGAAGGCAATGTTCACGAACATGGACATTAGCTAGAGTAGCACAATCACTCACAAAGAAAGAATTGACGATAGGATTGACTTGATTTGGGTCAAAGCTCTTAAAGGTTGAAGTTCAACAACACGTGGAAACTGTAAGATGTAAATAGACACTACAATAATAATCCCCGTCTTTTATTCACCTCTTTAATTTCTCTCAAGCTATGATTTTTGGATATATGTGTTCTGCATTTTGGGCGGAAGTCGATGGAAATGGAGCAATTGACTATTTTGAATTCATCACTGTTGCATTGTTGAGTTGAAAACGGAATCCATTTTACCATGTTTTCAAAAGATGCTTGAAAATGACCAAGCAAAATAATGGTAATTTAGCCATTAGACGCATATATTTACTTACTTGCTTTGTCATTAGTATATTAATAAAGATTTGCGTTTAGATTTACAACAGTCAATATATGAATTTGTCCATATTTCAATATAAAAAATATTTTAACCCAATAATCAACATATATAGGTATATTAAATTGTTATGAAAATACAAAAAATTAATATGATTTTCAATTTAACCAATAACTTATGAGTAAAGTCTGATCCTAGGCCTTTATGGTTGAGTCAAACTCCCAAATCGAATTATGGTTTTCACCATATTGTAATGTGTGAAGTTTGATTTGGGTTAGCATCAGATTTTGTCAACCCAAATCCGACCCAGATATAACCCGGAAAAAAAACCCGAATACGAAAAATTGACATGTTTTTATGGCTTTATGTACTAGACCGGATCCAAACCGTATCAACCATGTATTAGGGTTTTTTGGGGGTATTTATATGTTTCGTTCTAGGATTGCATGTGATGAGGGAGAGATCCCAAAAATTGTAATCGTCTTTGACGAGGTATCCAGATAGTGAAAGTTTTCTCTACAGCTCCGTGGTCTTTCCCCAAATTGAGGTTTTCCACATAAATCTTGTGTTGTGCGTGATTTCTATTTTCGTTTTACTTGTTGATTTTATTACATCTCGTTTTCTTCTGAAACGAAGAATTGATATGTATTCTATATAAAGATATACATGGTATTTTGTATTTAAAGATTCGTGCTTTACCCGTCCGGTTTCCGTAGTAGGTTTTGTGTACCAATTTACGAGCCGTGGATCTCACCTATCTATACAATTTTTATTACAGGAGAAGTTTAGTGCAAGTGCACCTTTTTGAAGTATTTTGAGGCCAAAGGAGAAGCATGCAACTAATGCTTTCTCTTTTAGTTGTTTCAGTTTAATTTAGATTCGTACCTTGTATTAAACTCTATTATGGTTTGTGTTAAGATTAAAGTTTGACTTGAGACTTGTGGTTTTATATCTGTGATGAAACGATGGTAGATTAGTGACATGATAATTTATATGTTTTGGTTTATTTCTGTTGCACCCTTAAGATTATGGTTAGATGTGATAGTTTACGATTTCGCTACTTATGTTGTTTTAAGGTTAAGTATTCCATGAATATCACAGGTTCTCAGGTAAAATACTTAAATTTATAGCCAATTTCGTATGAATCCGGTTTAGTAGCAGCCCGATTTCACGTCTAAATAAGATAGTGAATTTTGGGGTCGTTACAGTAAAGCTCAATATTTTCCAAGAATTGGAGAATTTTGAGATATTTGTGGGCCCACAAGAGTTGGACGAAAGCTCCTTTAATCTCCAAGATATTGGAGATCTTGAGGGACCCACAAGGCCAAGTCGTTATCCCCTAGTTGTTACACACTTTAAGAGTCCTTTTTAGAGTAAGATTCTTATCTTTAGTGGTTTTTTAGTTTAGGAAGTTAAATAAATATGGAGTCCTCGAATCCAGGTATTTGATTAGGTTTTGAATTCTTTTATTTAAAGTATGTAAGCCTATTTAAAGGCCAACAATCTCAATGAAATTTATTGATTTTGACGATGAAAATTTTAAGGGTGCTCTTGTGTGAGTGGGGGTGGTAACCCAAACAGCCTTTCCTTCTTTTCTAGGGTGAAATCATGGATCTCCCGTCTATTCTCCTTTCTCCCCTTCTCTCTCTTCCCCACGAGAAGGTAATCCTCCCTCTTCTCCCTATCTTCTTTCTTATCTCATCTTCTTCTCTCCCTCTTCCTTTTATCTCTTTCTTCTTTCTCTCTTTCATCTTCTTTCTTATTCCTCTTTTCTTAATTCTGAAAATTCTCACAGCAACGCCAAACCTCCAACCGGACCTTGTTTCCTCTCCCACAAATTAGCCCCTATTCTAGAACCTTCCTTAGCCCCACGACATAGCCTTTGATCCATCTTTGTTTCTTTATATCAGTCCCTACTTCCAACCCCAGATAAGTGTCTATTTCTTCCCTGAATAGTCCCTAATCTTACCCTATAACAGTACCCTGTCCACCCCATAAAACAGCCCCTAATTTCTCCTGTTATCAGTCTCATTCTTGGTGCCAGATCAGGCCCTGATTTCTTTCCTTAATCTGTCCTAAACAGCTTCTGTTTGGGCTTGTTTTAATCGACTGCAAACCCTCCAAAACAGCCCCCCATGTGGCCTTTTCTACAACTCTCAAATCTGCCCAGATTTGTGTCCCTCGGGTTCCTTATACCAGCCCACTTATCCCTCCATTTGTGGGCCGCCCATAACCCAGCAGCCAATCAGCCCATTCCCTAGGCAGTTATCCTATATAGAGTCAATTCCTGAAAAGGTATTTGTCATTAAGTCAACATTTTGACCCTGTACTTGGTGTTAGTTGGCGAGGATGCACTCTGCTTTTCTATGAGAAGAACTTTTTTTTTTAATGAATAACACTTTATTAAACACCAAGCAACAGAAAAGGAGAAAGAATGGACAACGACCGCGAGGGTCGATACAAGGGCAAAGGGAAGACAGAAAAAACGAAGGGCAAGAGAAAAATTACAAGCCCAACAAGCTATGAAACATAAAATAAACAAGAGTACTAGTCCTAGTTTAGATCATTGATGGAGAGACCCTCAAAATCCTTTGAAGCCATTTCCCACGAAGCAATCTCAAAGGTGATGGAATCAATAACTTCGTTATAAGCTTTAGCCAAGCCTTCAAAACTTCTTTTATTATGCTCTTTCCAAATGCCCCAGCAAATCCCAAGAAGGATGGCATGCCAAAAAATTTTCCTTCTAGAATGAGGTGTTGGAGTGTACCAATGCCTTAAGAGCTCAATTAGGTCACAAGAGAAATGATTGATAAAAGAAATGGGCCCATATACTTTGTGAGAAGGAACAATGCAGCATAATATGGGCGCTGGATTCTCCAGCCGACATGGATAACACACAAATATGGGGAGAAAGATGTATGGGCGCCCCTTTTGTAGGAGATTCATGGTGTTTATCTTGCTTAAAGACGCAATCCAAAGAAACACCTTACCCTGAAGTGGAGAAAGGCCATTCCAAACCGATTTTATCATAAACAAAGGAGAGGGCAAGAAAGAAGGGGAGGAAAGGAATAGGACGAGGGATTTAGAAGAAATGCTCAAGAGAATTGATAAAGGAGGTGATATAACCCATTTCAGAGTTTAAAAGGTCCCTAGAGAATAAAAGATTCCAAGAAAGGCCATTGGGGGAGTTTGAAAGAATGTCAGAAACGGATGCATACCTATAGGAGGCAATATAGAACAACTGAGAAAAATGAGATGAGAGAGAGGATTCACCAATCTAGACATCCTTCAAAAAACTAACATGATTTCCATTGCTAATGACAAGAAAGAGGTGAGGATAAAGAAGAGGACGAACAACAATGATGCGCTTCCAAAGGACTGAAGATCTAGAGTCATTGTTGGGTTACTGTCTCACCCATTTTGATCCGATCCATACTTGCTAAGAATTAGAGAATGCCAAATACTACTCCATCTAAAGTGAATTGTCATATCCATTTCCCTAGGAAAGACTTATTCTTCAAGGCTATATTACCAATCCCTACTCCACCCAACGCCTTTAGCTTACAGGCCTCCACCCAATTGAAAAGATGATCATTTTTTTTACCTCCACTGTCCTATAGAAAATCCCTTTGTAGTTTTTCAATTCTCATAGCCACTTTGACTGAAATAGAGAAGATCGACATGAAGTGATGTCGGATGCATATGGTTTGCAGAAACTAGAAGAAATATGCATGCAAGTCACAAAGAATGAAGAGATCACGTCAGATTACCCAAAATAATGGAAGAATATAACCAAAATGCCTACTCTTCAGTCATGTAGTTTAGGTTATCAATAAGGTGATTTAGTAATGATTCTCAACACTATGCAATATCAGTCCAACAGCCATATAAAGAGCTTACAAATAAGCTGTACACAAACTAAGTACCATCCACATTCAAGTAAAGGAATAATCCAACAGTAATGATAGAACCATGTTTCCGATTAATGAAAGTAATCAAATCAACAATGTTTGTTTTTTGATCAATGATGTTCAATAAAGCAGGTTAATCTGAATAAAAATAGGAGTTTAAATGTTGTTGTTGATTGATGGGGACCTAAAGGAAGAGTCTCGAATGAATGAACATCCAAACTTTAGGACTGATTCAAGGGTCCGTACCTGTACAACAGGTATGGGGTTCTAAAATTTGGGTAGAAAAATTCTACAACACTGTTATAAATCCTAGATGCTGGAAAGTAAAGGATCCAAGTGGAAGATGTTCATTTTACAGTATAACAACCTCATCCATGTCCACCTCCATCATTAACAGCATAAATTAAGAGATTTATGAGAAAAACAATCAATCAATAAATACCTGAGAGAATGCAGTAGCAGTCCACAAAAAAGGTTTCCTTGGCCTCTCACCAAGCATGATTTAACCTAAGATTGTCTCTTAGGTCCCCCAATCTCTGTAGAGAAGAGCAGCCACTAGCCACCTCTTTTTTCTTTAATGAAGGACAAAGTTATAAAAGACAAGGGGGTGGTATCTTTAAAAAAACCCTATTCCTCTCTTATTTTTTTAATGAAGATTGATTAAGAAAAAACAAGGTGGTTGGCGGCTAATCCTTCACGCTTGGTGAGAGACCAAGAAACATTGTTTGTGAACTGCTACTATAAATTTTCAGGTATTTATTGATTGTTCCTCTTATTACTCTCTTATTCTTGTATTGTTATTGATGGAGGTGGGTATAGCTGAGGTTAGTATGCTAAAAATGACATCTCCTCTTTGAATCCTATAATTTTCAACATCTACGAGTTAATATAGTGTTGTTGGAAAATTTTACCCAGGCTTTAGAACCTCATGCTTGTTATACAGGTACGGACATCCAAATCAGCCCCTGATTTTGGGTGATTTTTTTTATGCGGGACTCTTCCTTTGAGTCCCCACCAACCAGCAACCACATTTTCCTATAATTTCAATCGGATTGGCCCATTTTGTTGATCACAAATACTCAGAAATAAGCATTGCTGAATTGATTATTCTCACTAATTGGAAGCATGATTCTCTCATGATTATTGAATTATTCTATTACCTGAATATGGACAATACTTAGTTTGTGTCAAGCTTGTTTGTTAGTTCTTTATACGGTTATTGGACTGCTCTTGCATAGTACTAAAAAAAATCACTACTAAATCACCTTGTTGAGACCTAAACTACATGGCTGAGAGTAGTAATCTTCGTTATATTCTTCCATTACTTTGGATAAGCTAATGTGATCTCTTCAATCTTTTGTAACTTGCATGCATTCTGCAAAACACATGCATCCGGCATCATGTAGTAAACGGGGAGATTTGTTAAAATTGCTTTGATGAATGTAATCCTTCCTCCTACAGAGATGTGATTTTTTTTTTCCACAAAGCTAGCCTTTTGTCAAACCTTCTCAATAACAAGATCCCAAAATTTGCCAAGATGATGCTGCCCTAAGGGGAAGGCCAAGGTACTTAAGAGGCCAATTTTTCACTCTACAACAAAGAAAGTTGCCAAGAGACTAAAGATTATCCACATTGATACCAGTGCTACCCGATTTCTCCAATTGACTTTGAAGCCTATTATGAGTTCAAAGACTTGGAGCATGTGTTTCAAGTTCATTACCGCAGCGGAAGAAGATAGTTTAGCAAAAATAATAGTGTCATCCGCGAACTGAAGGTGTGATATGGTAAGATCAGAGGCAGGGTTCTTGAGACCTTCAACCTGTGTTAACAGCATGTGAAAGGAGAGCACTGAGGGAGTCTGCCACCAGGGAGAAAAGAAAAGGTGAAAGCGGGTCTCCTTGTCTAAGACTTGTTGAAGCGTGGAAGAAGCCTTTAATTGTACCATTAAGCAATATGGAGAACCAAGGGTATTTTAAACAATATGAAGCCTTCAAATTATGGAATCCTCATTCTTGCTACTAGTGGAAAGTGTAGTAGACTATGGCATTTTTCTTTTAACCACGTGTCATTACTTTGACAATCTTTGTGAGCTTGGTGACACTCTTGGTCAAGGTAAGCAATAGCTCCTCAATCGCCAAGACTCTTGTAACTATAGTTGATGTGTTAAAAAAGTGAATGAATCACCAAACCACAAGCATGGGAAATCATCCCCAAGAAGACCAAGTAGCATTACCTTCGTTAAAAAAAAAGTGAATTTTGTATTCCTAGAAAAAGCGAATTTTTTTAGTAAATAATATGATTTATTAAGAAAAGAGGAATTGTGTGAGAAATACATAACCCATCAAGTTAGATAGGGCTCCCATGAAGGAATATAATGTTATCCCAATCAAGGATGAAAATTTAAAACTTGCCTTCTTTAAACTCTTTTCTTTTACTATGTGCATTAGAACTTTCTCATCTTCAAAAATGCAATCATTTTAACATTTCCAAATGCTCCAACACACAGCAAAAAGCACTAGGGACCAAAGAATTTCCCCATGAATGCTAAAAGTCCCTTTTAAAATCCATTGCCATGTATTTACCAAGTCCAATAGATGAAACTTCATGAGCAACTTCATGCCAAATTTGCTAGCCCAGACGGCATGTTTTTGAAACTTAAGCAACATAGGAACTCTTGCTTAGGATCCAGGCTTTGTGCTTGATCATATCTTAAAAATTGAATTGCTAGTGTTTTGGAGACTAATCGTTTTCTCTTAAAATCCGGGCCATTTGAAGATTGAGTGATTTAGAAGAGTACCCATTTGTTATCTTCTAAAGAGTCTTATTGAGACTTATTTTTTTCAAAGAGTTTGTCCCCCAATGTCTTAAGAACCCTTACATATATAGGGTTAGAGTTGGATATCTGATGCAGCACAAAAGAGAAAATACTAATCTAAGGGTTAAATAAAACAGGGAGTAATGCAGCATACATGTAGGTTAATGAATGTGTGCACATGAGATAAGAATAAAATTATTAAAGCAATGACAAAAAATAAACAAGATTCCTACTTGCACAATTCTTAGGAGCTAATTTCAAATAATTCTTCAGTTACGTTCATATGCATGAATGGAATTAGGGATTATAAAGAAATAATCAAATGAAACCCTAAATAATAAGTCTGAATACATAACCAATTTAGTGAATAGGCATTTTAAACAAAGCTCAGACAAAATATATTATTACTGAAAATTTTCCCAAAAGTGCCTAAAATAGGCCAAAACCAGGGAAATAGGCAATTCCAGGTTTGATCTGAAAGGTCTAATGATGTATTAAGCATTATTTTTATTATAACATAATCATTTCTGGATGATCAGTTTAGGCCAGGTAATTTAAAATCAGGTCCAGGCCATATGCCACAAGATGCCAAAAGTTCCAAATTTTTCTCTCCTTAGAACTTATGCCGCCAAACCAGAAATATATATATATATATATATTCGAAGTGGGACCTACCCAATAAGGTCGCCCAAGGGTTGTGAACTCCCTAGGAAAGTCTCACATGCCAAGGGTTTTGCACGACAAAACTAGAGTAATTCTCATGAAATCCCTCAAAACCGCTAGTTGACGCCTAGGCAGACTTCCATCAATTGAATCTGGTCTAATGAAGGCTTTTGAATCAGGTTCTCTCTTCCTTGAGGATCATTGAAGAGTACTTAAGACCCTGGAGGTGTTGAAACAATCAAATCCACCTAGATGTGCAGCTGCTAAGAAATCTTCTCCAAGGTATTTAGCAAATCAGTCTCACGCCAACAGTAGAAAACACAGAGTAGTGCTTTCGATTGATGAAATTTTTTTGATGTTGGATGCTTGTGCTTGAGTCGTCCAGGGGTTTATAGTATCCCAAAAAAATCAAATCCCATAAAAACTTAGCCGTTAGAGAATAGTAGAGGATCTACCAATATTAGTTCAACAAGCTTGATTCATGCCTGGGACTGAGTATCTTGGATATATCTCAATCAAACCTGATTTTTAGGTCTAGACCCCACCACATATAGGATCGTCCAACTATTTAGGAGAGGTTTTAGTCTTCAAACCAATTCAAACAACTAGTTGTCAGGGTTGTTAGTCGATCCTCCAATATTGTTTGAGAACAAGATTTCACGCCTGGGAGGTATACCAGTCCCTACGAATTGATGGAAAGTACACTCAGATGCTAGCAGCCTCTACTAATAGGTTCGTATATGACCTATGTATCTTCCAAAAGTGTTACCTTGCTCAGAATTTCAAAGGAAGAAGTCTGAAGATGATTTCCTTTTGATTTAGTGGTTTTCAGCCAACTAAAATCTGCAAAATAAATTGGTAAGACGAAGAAAAGAAGGGAGAAATAATGAAGAAGAAAACCTTTAACCCAAGAAAAAATGAGTAGCATCCACTACTACCGCTAAACTAGGACTAAACCTATACTCATTTCAGGGTTTTGTAGTTCTCCAGCTGCTACAAACAAGAGGAAGAAGAAGACATCAATGTGAAACCAAATTTTATTCAAATATCGCATAACTTTTATTACTGGTCGTGAGCTCTATAAATAGAATCTCACGGCCAGGGATTTTATATAAAATAGCAAGTAAACAATTAAAACCCTCCCTCTTATTCTCTCATGACAAAAATAGCTCTTAACTACAACTAATAACAAAACTACCTCTAAAACATACTAAGGACTAAAATATCCTCAAAATTGTGTGCCCCATTTACATGAGACATAATTAACATAAAGAAAATAAAAGAAGTACTAAAATAGTTGTGCATGGACCAATGATTATCTCAGTCATGATGTCCACATCAAGGAGACAGAAGAGAAGATGGTGTAAAGGCTCTTGGGTAATGTTTTGGGTTTCAGAATTCGTATGAAACAACAAACAAGTGATTAGACCTTTAGCATTATACAATGAGTAGTCACAAATCTTAATGAGTTAAGTAGTGAAAATGGGACTAGGCATGGTATGCGGTAGAAGATTGACATAGCAAGATATGGAGACCAGAGAATGGTTAAGCTGGTTCAGGACTTTATTCAAATAGTGGCTGGTCATGGATGGAAACAGGGTCTAAAACCAGAATTACAAGTGGATTTCTGGAACTATTTGACTGGTTTAAAAGGGTCTAACAAGTAGTTGATCTGCGGCATAGGGCTGGGAACATGGACTGGTTAAAGAATAGTTCAGGGGTTTAAAGAAGGTGTTCCAACAAGGGAATATGTAAAGAGAGACCAACCATAGGAAGGATTCGTACAGGATCTTTATTTTTCAATTGAAGTCAGAGAATCTAATATAAAACCTTAAATCAATTAAAGATTTGATTCTCAAGACTTTAGTAGGTCGCACAAGAGGGAAATCTCATTATTGATTAAAGGAACAACAAAATAAATCAATTCTTTAGCTGTCGCAAGGTACTTAAAGGGTAAGATTTCTGATCCAGGTCTGAAACTCAAAGAAATTAAGCTGGGATTCCCAACCTATATCAAGGAGTAACTCTGGAACTGCTGCAAGCCCTAAAAGTTCTAGTATTTGGGTTTCAGTTCTGGGAAGAGCAAGGAAAAGAGGTTAAGGTATGTCGTACGTTCGTAAATAGGTATTACTGGATATGCTCTTGCAGGGTTTGAGCTATAAAGATAGTTGTAGGTTGTATAGTTGGTAGGGTTAAGATTTGATGGAAGATAAATATGGTTAAATTGATGAAGAAGATAGAAGATGTATGAGTTGTAGAAAGGGATAGAGAGGAACCTTGTTGAAAGTAATCACCTACCTTCAAGCCTAGAAATCACCAACTAAGTTCAAGTCTTGGCACCAAAAACTTGAGGGAGAAGAGGCCCTAATGTAGGACAAGGGAGAAGATACCAAAAATTGATGTAGAATAATTTTTCAAAGCATTAAAGAATTTAAATAAAGGATGCGAAAGCAAAAAAAATCAAGAATAGAATTTAGAAACAAACAAGTAGCCACAAAATTTAAAAATCAGAAAATAAAATCATA